>JAJLTN010000610.1:94069-184445 GCA_030568215.1 Lipomyces kockii | reverse complement strand
TGCCGATTTGCCGATATCGGCGAACCAGAGATTCGACGATACGATATCGGCAGACCGTTTGACGATATTTATCGTCAAACGGCAATCGTCAGACATTAGGAATGGCGATATCGTATCGTCAATATCGTCAATATCGGCAAAACGTGAACAGCCCTAATATCGGGGATAGTATCGGCAAAGCAAATGGCCGCCGATATTATGGGAGATTGTATAGGCGAAGGAAATGGCTGCCGATACCATATAGGCAAAAATCGGCGCCGATACCATGTAGTCGCCGATAATCTAAAGCCACATTAATTCCGCATGAACACCCTGATACTAACCTAATCTAGTAATTTCTCAAATTTACCTGACTTGAAGTAGCTCGCAAAGTTAATTTAGCAAAAAAAATTGGAGAAACATTGGAACCACTAGCATGACAACCACGCCTGCGCCAGCGCCCCCTCCCCTGCCCCCCCGCGCCAGGGGGAAAGTCGTAACCCGTGACATAATAGGTACGGGGCGCATAAATTCCATGGCTCGTATAATGGGCACAGTCCACAAAGCTTGGCTGGGTGTCGTGCAGGGAACGTTACACATTGATTTCTCGGGACCGATCATAGCTCTGTGCCCTCACTCTCGACATGGGAAGGTACCTTGGGTGGTGCAGAGGTACCTTTTCCGTCCCCTGCCTTAACGCCGATGAGAGGAGTAAGGGAGGACATGTTGAGTTGATCGCCGAAACCCAGAGATCCAGGCTGAACGTTTCAATGAGGGGCCAAGCATAATAAAGGACAGTTGAGGCCTCTGTTTCTCTCTTTCTCGAGCTGGCCACCTCAATTTCACTCCGACTTCGTTTCACCTTGACTTGTTCAAATTACTCTCCCAAGAATACAGCCTTAGAGAAATAAAAGCAACGACCATGGCATTCGTCCCAGCGCCCAAGCCTAAGTCCCTCCTGGGGTACCACCGCATCCTATCCCCCACGGCTGGGGTCCGTGTCTCGCCACTCTGTCTTGGAGCCATGAACTTTGGAAATGCGTGGGAAGGTTTCATGGGCAAGTGCGACAAAAAAGACAGCTTTGAGATGCTTGATTACTTTTACGAGAATGGCGGCAACTTCATCGATACCGCTAACAACTACCAAGGGGAAGAGTCTGAAACCTGGATCGGAGAGTGGATGGCAGAGCGCGGGAATAGAGATGAGCTCGTTCTTGCCACGAAATTCACCACTTATTATCCTGGTGCCGAGAAGACCAAGAACGTTGGAATCCGGTCGAACTTCCAGGGAAATCATTCAAAAAGTCTCAAACTCAGTCTACACGCCAGTCTCAAGAAACTTCAGACAGATTACATCGACTTACTCTACATTCACTGGTGGGATTTCACAACATCTATCCCGGAGATTATGAATTCCTTGCACCACCTAGTTGCAAGTGACAAGGTTCTTTACCTTGGCGTCAGCGATACACCAGCCTGGATTGTGAGCAAGGCAAACCAGTACGCACGCGACCATGGGTTGACACAATTCAGCGTGTATCAAGGGCACTGGAGTGCTGCAATGAGGGATTTCGAGAGAGATATCCTTCCTATGTGCGAAGCCGAGGGGATGGCGCTGGCTCCGTGGGGAGCACTGGGTAGAGGGCAGTTTGCCACGGAGGAGGAGCTGGAGAAGAAGGGTGGGGACGGAAGGAAGATGGGAGCACAGACAGAGGAGGCCAAGGCGGTGTCCGCTGTGCTGGACAAGCTGGCACAAAAGAAGAACGCCCTCATCACGAGCATTTCTTTGGCTTATGTCATGCATAAGGCGCCATACGTCTTTCCGATAGTAGGAGGAAGAAAGATTGAGCATCTTAAAGGCAACATTGATGGACTGGGCGTGGAGCTGACTGATGAGGAGATTGACGAGATTGATGGGGCCGCACCTTTCAAGATTGGTTTCCCTATGAGTATGCTATTCGAATTCGGAGGTGCGAAGTACAACACGCGTATGAGCTTCAAGGACATGTTCCTTGGTAGTCCAGCGGGGCATTTCGACGTGGTGGAGAAAGTGAAGCCGCCAAAGCCTCACAAGGACTAAACCTTCTGTGCGGCTCTCCTCACGGATGGCATTATTGTGTTTTGTGGGGAATTTTAATAAAGAGTAGTCCAAAATATCCATCAGATAAACGTCGCGTAACCATGACCCTTCTTCCTCGAGTTGCTCCTATGCGTAGTTGCATAGATGTTTTCTTTAAGAAATCAGAAAATTCAAGTAATATACGCCTGTGGTGTGTGTCCGCTTGCATCTCCTGCTTTATATATCATATGACTTGGTATAACCAGATAACCTTGCAGCTACACTTGCTAATAATATATTGAATCCATTAGCAAGCATCTAGTTGTCACGGGTATTGCCACCTTCTAGTTCTAAGGGGACGGGTCAATAGAGAACACGAGGCTACTAGCCTTTACTGCTTTAGCTGTTAGATCTTAATAGGTATCCCTGCTAGATTCACCCCCTAAACCTATATTCCTCAAATATCCTGCTTCCGAAAGCTGGGTATCATTGACGTGTAATTCTAGAGGCTAGAACCCCCTATGTAACTGCATTTAGTCTAGTTCAGCGCTGGTAAATCTCACTTATTCTGGTCAGATAGTGTCAGTTTCGGGCCGGGTTGCTTCATATCAAAGAACAACGAGGATTCAAAGGTAAGATAGGCGCAAGAAGATCGAAGAGATCCGAGGATCCCTCGGTGCCGATTAACACTGTTTCGGCAGGAGCTATTCTAAGTTATTTTGCCGGTTTGCCGATATAGTCAACGATTTGCCGATATAGTATAGGCAAACCCCAGAGGCTTCCGATCTTGATCGGGGATAGTATAGGCGGCTAATGTACAATATTTATGAGTTTTTCAGTGCAATGTAATTAATTGTCATTATTGTCGATTGCGGTGTTCTTTCCATATCGTATTTTTGATTAAATACATTAGTTATATTTATAATTATTCATGTGCACAGCGCCTCAGCTAAGTGGTTGGAGGGCTGGACCGACCGACCGGCACTGGGTACAGCGACTTAAAGTTTAGACGGCCTTCGACTAGTGGACTTCTCCAAGTGCATTATTCCCGATTGGGACGGCCTTGTCGGGCGTTAGGTGCTTAAACCCAGTTACCATACCCAAAGCCGGAACTCTTGCTTGTCAGCCGCCATACAAATAACGTTCAGCGGTTAGGGCTATTTTGTCAGGTCGCACTTCAGGCTTGTCAACCAACGTTCGAACTTATTACAAGGTACGTTTAGTTCTTATTTTTATTTATTCTTCTCCTGTCTTTGTTGCATTCCCGTCGAAGCGGACGTTGCACCTTTTTATCTATAATAAGAATTTATGTATACAATTATTTTCTATAATCAAATATATACATACAGTTAATTGTGCATCTAGCAAGAAAGAACTTACGGGTTGCAAAAGCCGCCATCCATAACATTATCCATGCCGTCGCTTAGAGGATGAGACTTGTTGTTGCACAGGTGCTGCACTTCAGCTATCTAGGTCGACAGTGTAGATTCCCCACATATTCGCGTAAGGCAACTGCAACTGTTCAAGATCGTGTCCATGTTCGTATGCACTTGAATGCAATCAGCAGGTTCAATGTCAGAGCACGCCAAGGGTTAGCATACTAAATATATTACATTAATACACATAGAGTGGGACATGTATATAACTACATATATAAAAGATTAAACATAATACACAACTGAGTTTTCAAAAGCTCAAATAATCAGAAAATAAACCAACTACAGCCAATACCCATTTTAATTTTGTGTTCGGACAAATTCATCGTCGAAATGAACCAAAAGTTTTCGCTGAGAAGAATGTGAAATCTTATTATCATCTTCGTGTAATGTGATTAAACCGGCTTACCGCCGATCCATTCGCTCCACCGCAAAACCTCTTCCGGAATAATATTCTCCCGTTTTTTCGGCAGCTTCTCTTTCAAGCACTCCGCAAACAAAACAGCTGTCCGCGGCTCGTTAAACAACGGGATAGCGAAATCAATAGCATTTCTTCTCATAATATAATCCTCGTCCAACAAATCTTCGGCCCGCGCCTTGGCGAGGTTAAAAACGCTTCGAATGTCGTATTTTTGAAAGACCTCTCGGAGTTTCCGCTTATCAGTCTTTGGGAACTCAATCACAGTGATCTCGATTGGCTTGCCCTCAAATGTGATGTCTGAGAGTACGGCTTCAAGATACTTGCGGACGGCATTAGAGGCGACGTAGACCTTGTATCCCATTGGCGCAAGAATCTTGGCGACCTGACCAAGAGCCTCGGCTTTAACGTCACCGCCAAAGAGGATCCCGGATGGTGGAACAGGGAGCTTGAAGTTCATAGTAGCCTGCATAGAAGTCCAATAGGCCTCGTGCAAATCACGGCCAAAGCAAGCAACTTCACCAGTGGACGCCATCTCGACGCCAAGGAAGGGATCAGCACCAGCCAAGCGAGTGAACGAGAACTGAGGAACTTTGACAGCAACGTAACCTCGCTTTATCGCCATCAAGTCAACTGGCTCGGGAACATCCTTACCAAGAAGAGCTTTAGCGGCGACATCAATGAAGTTGACTCCGAGAACCTTGGAAACGAACGGGAATGATCGAGAGGCGCGAAGGTTACATTCGATGACTTTCAGATCCGGTAAGTCCGGGCTTTCGGGATTCTTAGCCTTAATGATCTGCATGTTAAAGGGTCCTGAAATCTTAAAGGCGCTCGCAACCTTGTCTGTGATCTCCTTCAATCGCGCAATGGTGGTATTGTCAATCGACTCGGGAGGAAGCACAAGAGTAGCATCACCAGAGTGAATACCGGCATTTTCGACGTGCTCCGAGATGGCGTGGATGAGAACCTGCCCATTATAGGCGACAGCATCAACATCAATTTCCTGCGCACCTTCGATGAACTTGCTAATAACCACAGGGTGGTCAGGTGAAACATCAGTTGCGAGAGTCAATTTCTCGATGAGCTCAGACTCGCCCCGGATAACCGACATCGCGGCACCAGAGAGGACATACGAAGGACGAACAAGTACAGGATACCCGACAGTGTCTGCGAATTCCTTGGCAGCCTGGAGAGACGAAAGTTCCTTCCAAGCAGGCTGGTCTACGCCTATCGAATCAAGAGTAGACGAAAACTTGTGACGGTCTTCAGCCTTGTCGATATCCTTAGGATCAGTACCGAGAACCTTGCAACCAGAACTCTGAAGCTTGAGCGCAATGTTCTGAGGAAGTTGGCCACCGACGGAGATAACAACTCCCTTGGCATTCTCAAGCTCGTAGATGTCCATAACTCGCTCGTACGAAAGTTCCTCAAAATACAACCGGTCAACCTCATCGAAATCAGTTGAGACAGTCTCGGGGTTGTAGTTGATCATAATAGTCTTCTTGCCAGAATCACGGAGAGCACGAGCTGTGCTGACAGCGCACCAATCGAACTCGACAGAGGAACCAATACGATAGACACCAGAGCCGAGAACCATGGTTCCATGTTCATCAAAGGTAATGTCAGACTGCGTGGCGTTGTAAGTAGTGTACAGGTAGTTGGTGTCAGCAGGGAACTCGGCAGCGAGAGTATCGATCTTCTTGACGAACGGCACGATATCAAAGCCCTTTCTGCGCGCACGAACTTCGTCCTCTGAGGAGCCGACAGCAAGCGCAATCTGCTTATCTGAGAATCCGAGCTTCTTGGCCTGCAAGAGAACATCCTTGGTCAGACCGAAGAGCGAGCCAATGTTCTCAAGATTCTTCTGCATATTGACAATATTCATCAGCTTGTACAAAAACCACTTGTCAATTTTGGTGAGCTCGTGAACTCGGTCGACGGTGTAGTCCTCATGCAACAAGGCCTGTCCAACGGCGAGCCATCGACGATCACTTGGGTTCGCAAGAGCAGTGTCGAGATCTTCGAATAGAGCACCCTGGAATCCAATGAATGACGGATCGACCTGACGAATTGCCTTTTGGATAGACTCTTCGAAAGTACGACCAATAGCCATAACCTCACCTACAGACTTCATAGACGAGCCGATATCGCGATTGACATGTTGGAACTTCGAAAGATCCCATCGTGGAATCTTGGTGACAATATAGTCTAGCGATGGTTCAAAGTTAGCGGAGGTAGTTTTGGTAACGTGGTTAGGCAGATCCGGAAGTGTGTGCCCGAGAGCGATCTTGGCAGCAGTGTAGGCGAGTGGGTAGCCAGTAGCCTTGGACGCAAGAGCAGATGATCGAGAGAGACGAGCGTTGACCTCAATGACACGGTAGTCCAATCCATCTGGTTGAAGGGCGTACTGGACGTTGCATTCACCGACGACTCCTAAGTGACGGATAATCTTAATAGCGGCCGATCGGAGCATGTGATACTCCTCATCGGACAAAGTCTGAGAAGGCGCAACAACGATCGAATCACCAGTGTGAATGCCAAGAGGATCGAAATTTTCCATGTTGCAGACGGTGATACAATTGCCAGCAGAGTCACGGACAACCTCATATTCAACCTCTTTCCATCCCTTGAGTGACTTCTCAACCAAGATCTGTGGCGAGAGACTCAAACTCTGAGATGCCAGATTTCGAAGTTCGGTTGGGTTGTTAGCGAATCCAGAACCGAGGCCACCCAGAGCATAGGCGGATCGAACAATTATCGGGTAGCCGACATTCTCGGCAGCAGCGAGAGCGTCATCAACAGTAGAGACAGCAATTGACTCGGCAATAGGGATGTCGATCTCTTTCAATGCTTTAGCGAACAAGTCACGATCTTCAGAAGTTTCCAGAGTCTTAATCGGTGTACCAAGAACTTTAACGCCATATCTGTCGAAAACACCCATCTTGTCGAGCTGGACACCAACGTTCAATCCGGTCTGGCCTCCGAAAGTCAAAAGGATTCCGTCTGGTCGCTCGCGCTCAATGACATAGGTAATATATTCTGCAGTAACCTGCACCCATTAGCCTTTTTATCATATATCTCAAGAATGACTTACAGGGAGATAGTAAATCTCATCAGCCAAAGCATGAGAAGTCTGGTTGGTTGCAATATTCGGATTGATCAAAACCGACTTTTTGGAGGCCTCCTGAAGAGCCTTAATGGCTTGTGAACCTGTACAAGCGCATTAGCGAGTGTCGATGTTCATAATCATTACTTCGAGTATGATCCACGCCGGACTCCTCTCATGTGGTTCAGTCCTTTCACGATATAAATGATCGCATACCAGAATAATCAAACTCGCCGGCCTGTCCGATACTCAAGGCACCGGAACCAACAACCAACACCTTAGACACTTCAACGAGATTTGGACTCGAGTTAGGAATGATTGTCGAGGCACCCTGATACGGTCCCCTCTTGCCAGTGATTTCCAAAGCAGGTGCTGAATCTCTGCAACATGTTGCCGATGAAAACTTGCGGGCCAGTTTCAAAACAGAAAAACTCCGAGAGACGGGGAATGTCGAAGACGCCTTTGGCAACGGGATCGCCCGATGAGCGGTAGCGGTCAACGCAGTTGCCTGTGTCCGAAGAAGTATTAACCGCGGCATTTCGTGCTTCTTCAGTACTCTGCTTGCTGAGATACGAGTCTCGAGATCAAGAACAGCTGTATTGTTCGGAAAATGTCTCGAGAAAACGAGTCGCTAGAAGCGCCAAAAAATTCTGATGATGTCGTGTGCTCCAAAAGATTTTTTCCTCCCTCCACCAAACTTACAGTCACACAAAATCCAAAATTTGGTACGTACCTCCGAGATACGATTAACAATTGGCAAGCGCGCGCTTATTTGATACTACGACTCATAAAATATACTACCTATTTAACGGAAAAGACGAAAAAATTCTATATAATTACTGTACATTATTATGTTCAGGTAGCGACAAAAGTAGGACTAAATTGTGTGATGAGTGACGTGAGTCACTCTCTGTTTAAAGTTTATTTCTGCACTTCGTGAAAGATACATGTGGCAGACTGGCAGTGCTGAATCCCTTACAAACCACAGAGCAATGAAATGCCTGGATCGAACTAAATCAAGTGATGCGAGGCTGTACATTTTTTGAGTGCCTTCTGTAATTACAACGGCCGGGCATGTGTCTGTGAAAACGATTTCCTCTGTCACAATTGTTAGCTTCATCTTGCGCTCCGTATACTGTCTGCTTACTCAACTGTCGCAAAACCAAGATATACGAATCCGTTTTCTCGTTCGTGACGAAGCATAATGCTATCCTTATTGTCCTCATGTTCCTGTCAATAGTGACAATGTTGACAAGAGGTAAGCGGAATCTGTTCGTTTTATACGTCGCATCGATAACTACCATTTGTGCGAATAGGCGGGCGGTTTGGACGTCTTCAGGAGAGCAGAAGAATAGAGCATCTAGTGCGTTCTCAGAAGTCAATTTCAGGCGGTATATATAGCCATCTGCCTGGAGTTTCTGTATGAACTTTGCAGTTGAAGACTCATCAGTCTTCCTATAATCGTACGTGCGATTAGACACGTCCTTGCCTACCAAGTGCAAATCGAACGTTTGGTTGAGAAACCCCGCAATTGTCGTACGTGATGCGGAAGTGTTCCTGGCCAGATCACTTCTTTGGCCGCAGGCGTCGACGGCCGATTTTCAGGATAGGCGAATGGATTAATACCTTCCAGCTGATGCCCCTTATGCTCACCTCTCAGCTCTGTGACGATCCACGTATCGCTAAGCTGCTTTTTAAAACGTTCTCACTCCAGCATAGATATTGCGGCCTGGAGCTAAAAATATACTTCCAATTCATGCGATAGTTATCCCCCTCAACACAGTCATTGTCCGATTTACTCATCTACGATGACGTCATGCCTGTGAGCAGGCCGCTCGCAGACGGTAACGGAAACTTGGCATGCGACGATTATCGGACTGTATTAATCGAATGACATCAATGGAATGTGTCGACGGCGAATGCAATTGTGGCGACGGCTGTCGGAATCAGCGATTTCAGCGGCATGAGTATGCTCCATTGGATGTGATTCAGACCGATATGAAAGGTTACGGTATTCGAACGCTAGCAGACATCCCGCAAGGAAAGTTCATCTACGAATATATTGGAGAGGTTATCGACGAGATGCGATTGCGAAGACGTATGCAGCAGTATGATGAAGATGGCATCAAGCATTTCTACTTCATGATGTTGCAGAAGGGCGAATTTGTCGATGCAACGCAAAAGGGCTGCCTGGCTCGGTTCTGCAATCACTCTTGTAACCCGAACTGCTACGTAGATAAGCGGGCTGTCAAGGATAAGCTTCGAATGGGTATCTTGTGCGAAACGAGACGCGTCCGTCGCGACCTCTGGTTATCCGGGGTTTGGGATCGTATGTGCACCGAACTTTGGTGGCTTGTTAGGTTCCATAACCCTAACCTTCTCGTGCTTGGCCTGGATTATTTCGGTTCACGAGCTCATTTCTCAATGTACAGGCAGTACAGCTGACACTCCCAAAGATCGGCAATGAGCCACGCGTAATTGCATATGCAATGGAAGCTAGCTACAAAATAACCCAAATTTCTCTATTTCATGCATGATGGGCAAATATTTGACTATTTGTCCAGCCTCGGAAGTCTCGCGCGGTATCTTGTACCGCGTAATTACCCTAGCCCACAATTAGGCGCAATTATTTCAAGGTTATGGTGCATACCGTCTTTCTACTTTGCGCTCGAGGCTAAAGTATGAAAAATGCACATGGCTATGACGCCAACAAGATGCTTCAGCTAGTTACTTCAGGCCCAATTTGAATTGAATTGTACGCCTCTTAACTACCGCGTCTACGATCTGTTTAGCCGACAGACCGTACACGATACATTGGTTTTCATAACATAGTTGTCAGGATGTCATTGGAATCAGCATTAGAAGAGGAGCGTTTAGAAATTCTGAAGCTCCTGGATGCTAAGCCGAAGGCTTCTGAGCCGTTGGCAGTACCAGCAAGAACTTCGCGTTCAGCATCGCCGATGAGGTCGCGGGACACCAGATCACTCTCAGAAGGTCGTGGAGGATCTGGTGGAGGGCCTCCGTTGACAGGAGGAATGATTACGCCGTCATCGCTTGTGAAGAACTTTCACAATCTCTCATCTGCTGCTCAGGAGCTACTACTTTCTAGTACATCAGTACCAGAGCTAATTAAAGGATCAAACCCACCATCGTCCTCGGACCGCCAACGGCGGCCATCGACGGGTTCTATACCGAGCTCATCGATGCTGCTACCATCAGCTGGCCCTGAACTGCCACCGTATCCGAAACTGGGAAGCGGTTCCTCCTCCATGTTGTTACCGAACCCAGCAGCACAACATCACCGCGCGTCTTCTTTTGGGTCATATTCTGACGGTGGATCACTGCGGAGGTACAAGTCTGCGGATGACGAACAAGCCGTTCGAGCACTTATGTCCCAGTTGCAGTCACAGCCACAATCCTCAGCTGCGCTGGGCTCCCCAACGCAATCGTCCCAGATCTCGGGAGGAGGCCCAATGTCGCCAGCTGTGTCAACGTCAAGTCGGTCACGTTCACCCGCTTCTACACGGCGACCATCGCTACCGCAGCAACCAGAGGAGGATTTCTCTAATGCGTACCGGCGTCTCTCAAATGCGGCGTTGTTAAAATCTGGTGGTAAACTTGCGGCATTGGCTTCGAAGCGGTCACCGTCATCAGATACTCGGCTAGAAAAGGATGAGGAAGATGAAGGTGCCATTGAATCGTCTTCTTCAGAGGAGGAGGATGACGATAACTCGGATGATTCAGATATTGAAGAACAGGTTTCGAAGTTGGAGAAGACGAGCAACACCAGACAGCCGCAAAGCCTGTTGGCGGCTATGGAAGAAGAACGGAAGGCAGTCACTGCCACCAAGAAGTACAGTGTCCAGTCACTTATTGCACCGCCGCCACCGTCACATATTGATGGAGCAGCATCTTACAAGCGGCATCTCATACATCCAAAGACGGCCTTTGACCTTGTAGAAGACGCGACCAGCTCATTCAATTCTCCGTATACCTCAGATAATGAGGAGGCCATTGATATCCAGAAAGCTGTCAATTTGCCGATTAAAGTTTCGGACATTGAGGCCAATTCTGCAGCCGGACGTGTTTTGCGGACAATAACACGCGGGGATTATGAGACGATCAGCAAGGACCCAATGCTGAAAAGGCGTTCCTATATTGTTGCTACAGATTCGTCTGCTGAGTCTATGTATGCTCTCGAGTGGACTATTGGTACGATTCTACGTGATGGTAATCTCATGTATGCCGTTTTTGCAATCGAAGAACCTGAGGATACGCCGTCGACACCGTCAACGCCAACAGCTGATGAGTCTGCTGCAGCGTCCGCTTTGGAGCAGGAGAGGATCACTGCTGCAAAAGAAATTACGTCGGTAATTGTGAAGCTGCTCAAGAAGACTCGGCTGCAAGTTGAGTGCGTCGTGGAGGTAATGCACTGCAAGTCGCCAAAGCACCTTCTTTGCGATGTGATCGATTACCTTTCACCAACGATGGTCATTCTTGGATCGCGTGGTCGGTCTGCGTTGAAGGGCGTTTTGCTTGGGAGTTTCTCGAATTACTTGGTAACAAAGAGTAGTGTTCCAGTCATGGTTGCAAGAAAGAAGTTGAAGAAGTCGAAACATCATCGCCGAGCTATGCCGAAATTCAGCAATAATTTAAGAGAAGGCGTTACAAGTTTGAGTTTGGCGAAAGTCGATTAGGTTTTGCATTAGTTATATTGTCACACATATACAGTTTGGAAACGGCGTGCTAGACAGAATGAGGATGGATTGTTGCAGGTTGATTTTCATTTCTTTTCATTGTAAATTATTACTTTATTTTACGTGTTTTTCTTCTTGTGTATTGTACATGCAAAGTTTTTGGTTATATTGTAATCTATAATACATGACTCCAACAACTTGTTGTCAATCAGCCGATTACCTATTTCTATCCCAGACACTCTTTTTCTTCCGCTTGACAGCGCCATAGATATTGCCGGTACTGAGATCCCAGTTTTCCCCCATAAACTCATCTTGCCGCGGTTTTTTCCGCTTGTTCTTCCCTTCATCTTGTAATCGCACAAAATTCGCTTCTTCATATCCGCGAATCTTATCTTCTTTCGCCTGTTCCCGCCGCGTTCGAGTACCACCTCGTCCGTGACCCAGAACGTTCGCGCCAACTGATGGCGCAGCCTCTGGAGCTGTAGACGTAGTCTCTTCCAGATATTCCTCCAGTGCCTGGTTCCGGCGCATCCGGTTGGTCTGCTTTGCAGCTACTTGACCTGCCAGGGCCTTTGTGGATGGAAGTTTTGTAGGATTAATCTTTGGTGGAACGTACTTCTTGGTCGATGAACTCGATATCGTTGATTCCTTTGGCGTATTAGTCACCAATAGATTGGGGCGGGGCTTGTAAGAAAGCGGTAGATCGTCTTCCTCCTCGTCGCCATCAGTGCTAGCAGCTCCCGTTTCTGAATCTGACTTCTCTTCGCTATCGCCTGACTTTTCGATGTCAAAAACACCGTCGTCAGCCGGTTCGCTTTTCTTGGTGGGAGCAATCGATATAGCCCGTAACATTTTCTGGATCTGATACTCTATCTTCTTTTCCAGTGGTCGAACGCCTCGTTCAAGAATAACTCTGTCTGTAACCAGCAGCTCTCGGATAGCTTTGTCCAAAAGTTTCGGATCCATGCAGACCACCTCTCGATCCTGCGTCTGCTGTTCGTTGCCTATATTGTCGCCCGCTACTTGCGACAAGGTAAAAAGAGATCTCAATCCAAGATGATGTACATAACTGGCCATAGTATCTGCCTTAAGTCCAAGCAAGGATATTCCGGGAGAGCCTTTCCCGAGACTGGCAACGTCATATGACTGAATTAGATTATCAATACTTTTCGAAGTTGCGTCGATCGATGAGATCACGGTCCTTAAACCAGAGACAAGCTCGTCCGTTGGACTTTTTTTTGCCAAATCCGTAGCTGAGTCACTCATTCTGAAGGAATGTCTCGTTTTCGAATGAAATACCGAGCTGCTCTTGCCTTGAAAAAGATGGGCGATTTTGAAAAACTTTTGGCTCCAGAACTCCCAATTTTGCAGATGACCCAAAGCTTTGGCAGGTAACTCCCAACGCCCGGTAACACAGACGCGGAATTCATGTCCAAAATCACCATATTTACACAAACAGATAGGGTTTGAGCGTACTCACCACCAGCGCGAACAGTGAGGTGATGGTCACAATTAAGCCGGCCGGCACCAAGAGTATCACGCAATCCGTCGCCCACAATGGCTCAATCACTGAGTAGACGATTGAATTTGCCTCCTAATGAAGTACCATGCAAGTTCTTTAGATCTGGCGTTTGTCGGCGGGGGAGTTCCTGCTGGTTCAAACACGAAAGCGGAAAGTCGCTGTCAGTGCATCCTCTGAGGGGTGCATCGGCGTCAGCGATATCTTTGGTTACGAAAGCAGCCGAAGTGGATGAATTTTTTGGGTCTTCAGAAAGCAATGAAGTGAATACTCAGGCAGAAAACAGCTCAAAGACCGGCACTACTACCACGTCGATCGTGAGCGATGCCCGGTACAAAGAGTCACCAGTGGACGACGAGGAAGTCGACAAGTGCGCTATTTGTCTCGAAGTGCCGACTGTATTTGGTCTCCTTCTCAACTGCGATCATGTGTTTTGCTTGTCGTGTATGCGCGAATGGCGAACCACCTCCGGCATGGCCACTCGAGAGTTTCTGGGGATAGTATCGGAGGACTCGACCGCAGACACTTATACAGAACGTCGTGGCGGGGATATTACCTTGCCCGAGGACTCATTGCGTGCCGAGCGCCGGCGAACGGAAGTTCGACTAAACAAATGTTGCCCCCTCTGTCGCAGACCTTCAGACTTCATTGTTCCCTCGTCGCATCGCCCTGCAAAATCAACGACCGCGAATAGCAACCGAAAGTCGGGTGAGAACGCAAAGCAGTTGACGAAGCAGGAAATTGTTGATGCCTACTTGGCAACGCTAAAGCATATACCGTGCAAATATTTCGCAGCGACTCGTTCATGTCAGTTCGGCAACGATTGCCACTACGCGCACCGCGTTCCAGCTCAAAAGGTAAGGGGAATGACGGCCAATGGACGTTCTAGCACATGCCCCGAATCTCCTCGGCGACAGGGAACGACTGATCCGTATCGTGACTATGTGTTCAGTCCCCTGGAACTTTTGCAATGCGCTAGTCGTTTCAGACGGCAGCGTCAGCTAGAGTACAGTCGCATCGATCGTGACGAGGTCGACCAACTCGCGGACGAGCTGCTGTTCTACGAACGTTTGGATATGCAAGATGACCTGCCTTACAACGCCATTCCAAGCGTGTTTGATGTCAGTCCTCGAGATAGTGTCGAGCCTGATCCAGTCCTGATCATTTCTGAACACATATCCCGGCTCCGAGCGCTCATTCTCGAACGCCATGGAAACTAGGTGAATTGAGACGGACGAGAACTGCATATTGCATTAAGTGTGTGTCATCATATACGGCTGTATATTTTATATTGTTTAGGGATTATTATTGGCGTATGAGAAATGTGTTTGGTTACCTGGACTTACTTTGGCAGCGTTTGGTATTAGGAGAATTGGTCGTGCTCGAATAGTTGATCGTCATGTACGTTAATATGTTTGATTCTTGACAATCAGTGGCAAATTGGCATTCCACTGACAATGATCATTCGGTAATTAGCTACAAGTACAACATTATCGTAAACACAATAATTTCTCCCAAAAAGACCCTGAACACCAGATACAGCTGCACTTTTTTGATTTTAAGCGGATCATGTAGTTTCATCCAAAGTGATTCGCGAGATTGTGATTGGGAAAGTCCAATGCATAGATCTAATCCTGCAAATTCTGTAGACCTCGACGCAATTCACTTAAAACAGCGCTTCCCTTAGCTGTAAGGTGACCTAATAACAACAAAATTAGAACTTGAACGACGGCAGGACATCATTATTCCTCTACTTAACGACGATCATACCTCGCTGCCCCCACGCAGTACCCTTTGACGACGTGCTCCAGAATTTCTGATCCGTCTGATAGATAGCGGCCGTAATTTTTGGATTTTCGCCCTTTGAATTTCTAGCCTGCTCCAGCGCGCTCGCATAGCCTCGGTTCAAATAGTCTTCGACCTCGCCACTGTTGAAGCCTCTGACGGGAACGTGCTGCATAGGTGGGAATCCATTATTGTCGCCTAGCCGCTGTTGATTCGGTCCCTGTGGCTGTTGCTGCTGAGGCGGTTGCGACGGTCGGCGTCGCCAGTTGGAGTTGTTGGAAGCTCTGTGAGTGTGTCAGGTAACCTTAGTCAATTAAGGACAATGAATTCCAATTTACAGGCGACTTGGATCACTAGATTGTGCTCCGAAAGTAAAAGTAGAACCGCAATAAAATAAGGACTAACCTGTGGTCATCAGTCATTCTTCTATGGTGTTAGCATAAAAAAACGTAGACCGTCTCGAGAGCGTGCAGAATAAGATTCGATACTTTCTGTGATGTCAATGGTCGTCGAAGAAAGTTTAGCGAAGCAATAGCGGGGAGCATCTACAGCGCCCACTATCGTGATCTCGTGAGATATCATTACTCAGCTAAAATAATCTATAAACCAAACCAGACTGATATAAAGATATGCAGGCACCATTTTCGGTGCCAGCTTTGTATTCAGGAAAGAAAGGTACAATCAGAGTGTCATCGGGGCGAAATGTTGTCGAATGGAGTCCATCAGTTGCACCAATTGATAGCAATGGCGGCAATGGCGGTGTGCCAGTAGATGGCACAGTTGTTATTAGACTTGATGATATAGCCGGTACGTGTACTTCTGTTTGATGTTTTAAGTAGGGAACCTGGATCGGGTCACTGGGGACTCGGAAAATAATCAGTCCTACAGGTCTCCAAGCATCTCCGGCGACACATGCGAAAGCTCGATTACGAATAACAACTTCTTCTCATACACAGTTTACATTTGAGGTACCAACGCGAGCGAACCTAGAGGCATTGAAAGCCGTCCTGGCATCTGCGAATGCAGCATCGTCTTCATCATCTGCCGCCCAGTCGCCGTCTGCTCCCTTGACACCCGCACCAACTACTCCCGGAGCTGCTTCCAAATCTGATCCGACCAAGAAACTAGCAATACCGACAAAAGGGTTAAGTGATGCAGATTTGCTTGCAGATCAGGCACTCCAGATAAGTTTCCTGAAATCGAATGGCGATCTTCAGCAGCAGTTCTTAGACTCGGTTGTGGGGCAACAACTACCACCAGATGAGTTTTGGAGAACCCGGATTCCATTATTGCGAATGCATTCATTGGTTCTCGCACAGCGCCGTGGGCCTTATAATGTTCTTGCCACGGTTAAGCCTGTGACCACAACCCAGTCGGAAGCTACCGGTGGAGGCGGTGGTACGGCGCAAGTGAAAGTTTCATTGTCCGCAGATAAAATTAGAGACATATTCCTACAATACCCGGTTGTTCGACGAGCATACGACGAGAACGTTCCGCCGTTAGTTGAGACAACGTTCTGGTCAAGGTTTTTCTTGTCGAAGTTATGTCGCAAGCTACGCGGCGAAAAAATCGGATTGAATGATGCACCCGACAACGTCATGGACAAATATCTGGATCTTGATGAAGATGGAATGACGGCTGAGCAACGTGAACTGGAAAATGAAAATGCGAAGATTATGAGGTTTGTCGACGTCGAAGCAAATGAGATGGATGACAGTCAGGTGAGGATCATGAAATGGAATATGGTTCTGCCGATGCTTACAACATGCAGCGGGCTGGAAATCGACCTGATATAACAATGAGGCAAACTACGCATAAGGATACACTCTCCATTATAAGAACCATTAACAAATTGAGTCAAAAGATAGTGGAAAGCGTAGAAGGGTATGCATGGTCTGTATTCATCATAACGCTATGAACTAATAAGTGGACAGAGAAGCACAACAGCCACTCGAAGAGCAAGAGCAGCTTAAACAGAGGGAATTGGCGCTTGAAGATCTGGAGCCTGTAACGGCGATTTCTCATGTTGAACTGCATTTACATCGGAATACTGATTCCTTGTATTCGTCAACAGCTGGGAAGGATGTTGACGCAGCAGCAACTGATGTCAACGACTCAAGAGCGTCTAAAGTATTAGAGTCCATGATTGACTCTCTTTCAAACTCCTCTGGATCAATTCATGAACTGCTGTCGTCAGCGGTCCCGTATTCATCCACAATATCTCACGCACAGTCACAAGTGTTCAATCTTATTCACTCGCGAAGGCGTACTGAAGAGAATCGGCATAACGGTGGCGATTCGGATACGCCAGCAAGTGATGCAGTGACGCTGCGAGACATGAAATTGTCCCATACTACTGCCATAGAGTTCCTCCACCACTTCTGGTCAGCGCTCTTGTCAGGGGAGCCGTCGCGCGCTGTTTCAGCTTTACCACTTCTTGTCACGTCTGTCGAGAAAAGCAAAACGCGATTGGAAGCTGTACTTGATCGACATGTGAGCTCGAATGCATCTCAGGATCCGGCTAAGTTGGCGCAAGAGAAAAAGCGAGTGCAAGGATATGTTCAAATTACTCTTGATGCACTGCAATCTGCAGCGAAAAAGTATCACGATCTGGTCAAGGAACAGCAGGCAGCATTGACTGCAGCTCAGAGTGAGAATACTACGCCTGCAGGAACACCGCGTTAATGGTTTGTTGTTGGGTTTTGTACATATATTGCTAAAACTACCAACTGGCGAGAATCCGGAAGCTGTGCAACTAGCAACAGCCCAAACTTCCAGGGCAGTAAATAAAGTGCGATGGTATTAATTGCCCGAGACAGTCTATCTGGACTTCATATGAATTTGTTTTGCTGGCGCCTCACTCAAAATCGGGAGTTTCGGCGTCAGACGAAGTGACAACATCTGGTAAGGTTGGGATGTAGACGCTGGCGCTTCCTTCGCTACAGCATATATGATAACGGTAAACTGTAATGGTTTCAACACATGCTCGAAGCAGATAGATCACCCGGTGTGTGGCTCGAAGATGTATGGATGAATCGTACTTACTTTGTACGAATGGTCTGCAATACGACAGCTCTGTTAAGACCAAAACGCATGTACCTACCTGCTGTAAGCGCATAAACATACATTGACTTCAAACTGTAATTATTACAACCTTTGGTGCACCGCTCGTACCCTACACACATATTTGCCTCTCAATTTTTTTCATTTGCTCTCTGATTCTTCTGTACTGCCATAGTCCATTCCGCCATCCGCCTTTACACTCCACCATTTCATTTCTCTAAAATCCTCAAAAAAATTTTAAAAGAAGAAAAATAGGTTCTTTTTTTATTGTTCCTCGTTATCAGCTGTCTGATTCTCATTGATTCGTTCGGCTATTTAATATTGTGGTGATATTTCAGGTTGGGAATTTGCAACGAATAAGAAAATTTTTGCGTCAGCAAGAATTTAGGAATATAAGTTTGTCGGATCCATACTCTGGTTGTGACTTGAACGTTTAGAGATTTGTCATTTCATTGATATATCTTTATTCGCTTCTTCAGATTGTACATCATTCTGCAGAAGGTACAGATTCCTTCAGGTTCCTTGCGCGTACAGCTCGGAACAGTCTATTGAACTCGTTCTGACTTGATTGTGCAGACTATTACATCTAACCCACCTTATTTCAATTAAATTCGACGAGTTCGCAGTTATAATGTCCGACGTTACCGTTGCCGCTGCCACGGAGGACTTTAAGAACCTTGCCGTTGAGTCTCCAGCTGAGCCTACTACTGAGCAGACCGCCGAGATTTCTGCAACTGAGATTCCTGCTGCCAATGGATCCAACGAGGAGACTAAGACTGAGAATGAGGCCGCTCCCTCGTCCACTCCGGCGGCAGGCCCTGCCCACTCTGCTTCTCTGTACGTCGGTGAGCTTGAGCCTACCGTCACTGAGGCTATGCTCTTTGAACTCTTCAACCAGGTTGGATCTGTTGCGTCTATCCGTGTCTGCAGAGATGCCGTCACCAGACGTTCGCTCGGATATGCATATGTTAACTTCCATAATGCTGCTGATGGTATGTTGCAATCCGACCTGAGGTGTTTTTAGTTTCCTTTGAAGCGCTAATATGAGTAGGTGAGCGTGCTTTGGAGGAATTGAACTACACTTCTATCAAGGGCCGTCCTTGTCGTATTATGTGGTCTCAGCGTGATCCGTCTCTCCGCAAGACCGGAGCCGGAAATGTGTTCATCAAGAACCTCGACACCGCCATCGACAACAAGGCTCTTCACGACACATTCGCTGCTTTCGGTAACATCTTGTCCTGCAAGGTTGCTGTTGATGAGTACGGCCAGTCTCGAGGATATGGTTTCGTCCACTATGAGACCGCCGAGGCTGCTGACAATGCTATCAAGCACGTCAATGGGATGCTTCTTAACGACAAGAAAGTCTTCGTTGGCCACCACATTGCCAAGAAGGATCGTCAGTCTAAGTTCGATGAGATGAAGGCAAACTTCACGAACGTTTATGTCAAGAACGTCGACGCTGAGGTTACTGATGAGCAGTTCAGGGCCTTGTTTGAGAAATACGGTCCTATCACTTCCGTGTCTCTGGCCAAGGATGATGAGGGCAAGTCTCGTGGTTTCGGCTTCGTCAACTTTGAGAATCATCAGGAGGCGTCTAAGGCTGTGGAAGAACTCAACGAGTCTGAGTTGAACGGCAAGAAGTTGTATGTTGGTCGTGCACAGAAGAAGCACGAGCGTGAGGAGGAGTTGCGCAAGCAGTACGAAGCTGCTCGCATCGAAAAGATGTCCAAATACCAGGGCGTCAATTTGTACATTAAGAACTTGGACGATGACGTTGATGATGATAAGCTTCGTGAGGAGTTCTCCGAACACGGAACCATTACATCTGCTAAGATTATGCGTGATGAGAATGGCAAGTCGAAGGGTTTCGGCTTCGTGTGCTTCTCTTCGCCAGACGAGGCCACGAAGGCCGTTACTGAAATGAACCAGAGAATGCTTAACGGGAAGCCTCTCTACGTTGCTCTGGCTCAGCGCAAGGATGTTCGCAAGTCTCAACTTGAGCAGCAGATCCAGGCGCGCAATCAGCTCCGCCTTCAGCAGCAGGCAGCTGCCGCTGGCATGCCCGGCCAGTACCTTCCTAACCCCATATTCTACGGACCCGCGGCTGGCCAGCAACCCGCTGGATTCATTCCTCCCGTCCCTGCCGGACGTGGTGTTCCATTCCCTGGCGCCAACCCGCAGATTCTTCTCCAGCAAGGTGGTATGCCACCTCGGCCCGGCCAGGGTGTTCCCCCGCAGCAGCAGTGGCAGCGAGGAGGTATCTCCGGCCCTAACGGTCAGCCAATCCCTATGTACGGCATTCCTCCCATTGCCTATAATGGATACATTCCCGGCCAGCCACCTGTTCCTATTCCAGGTCAGGTCCCACCTCAGCAGATGCCACAGCAAGGCGGTCCACAGCAGCAGATCCCTCCCCAGCCATCGCAGGGTGGGCGCGGCCCGCAGCGAGGCAACAATTACCCTCAGTTCCAGGGCCAGCAGGGACGTTCCAATGGACCCCGTGGAAGCAGACAGCACCATCAGCCCCACCGTAGGGATGAGGACGGCGCCGTGCCCACGGCAGCCCCTGCTGCTACCACTCCGGCGGCTCCCGCTGCCGCTACGACGGGATCTGAGATCACTGCGGCATCTCTTGCAGCTGCTGCCCCTGAAATCCAGAAGCAGATTCTTGGGGAGGCACTCTACCCTAAGATCGAGGCTGAGCAGCCTCAGTTGGCCGGTAAGATCACCGGTATGTTGCTTGAGATGGACAACGCCGAGTTGTTGAATTTGTTGGAGGATGACTCGGCATTGAAGGGCAAGATCCAGGAGGCCGTTGCTGTGTACGATGATTACTTGAAGAATAAGGAGTCGGAGTAAATGTGATGGAGAAATCATGACGGCATGACGGGAGATAATGGTTACGGGGCGTGGATTGAAAAGTTCGCTTTGTCTCTTGTTTGTTAGTGATGCTTGTATTTTTTAGCCTCTCGTTGTTTTGTATTTTTTTGTGCTCATTTCGCTTTGTTTGCTTTTACTTGTTATCTTTTAGTAGTGGAATACGTATATTGTCAAAATCAGTTCGAACGGTGCGTCTCTAACAGTTGCAGAAAACAATATCTTTTACTTGTAGATTATTAGTGCAGCTCAACAGGGTTCGCTGAAGTGACGCAGGAACTGCATCAGTTGTATAGGATTGCTGTTTCCAGCGCGGCATTGTCATAGATCACTGCATCATACCATTTACTGTCATGTATGCGGAATATATTACTACAATGAGGACACCATAAATTGGTAGAGCGTCTGCAGTTAGGAAACTTGATGTTGGGGTTTGGCGCATATGTGCGGCGTATATTGAAACTCTAAATATTGGACCAAACCGCCGAAGCATCAGGCGAATAATTATTTACTGGTAAAGTAATACTGAGCACACTCAATCAACACTGAGCTAAACACCGGGTATATGCCGTTGCTTATTACAGGGGGTTAGATAAAGCAGGAAAAATGCTACTAGGTGAATTAAGCGGATTAAGGACTCAGATTGGACATTCCCGTCCGTCCCTAGTATTTTATAGCATTTTATGAGACTCACCTCATAAGACTTAATATTAGAGCAATAGAGCTCTGCGATATTTGAGCGAAGCTCACTGGTCTCTACTCTCTGACATCGTGTACCGCCACAGAAGGTGGGACCTTGAATCTGGTTCATGTCCAAGTCCATAAACTACCATGCGAACCTCTTTCGAAGATTTCCGTAAATTAAATGTTTCCGTGGGAAATTGCCGTGCAGTTTCCTCTGGTAAATTTTGTGATTGCCCGACAACGTGAGCAACTTTGTCGCCATTCTACGCAAAAGCTATCAAAAGATGGGGACTTGAATGGAGCTGGAAGTGCGTAGACGCATCTGATAATCGACGTGCAATTAATATATTATGGGATATTATTACAATCTACTTTACAAGATGTATGTATTACAAGCTTATCGTCAACTCTACTCTTGCGTTATATAAATACTTAATTAAAGTCCGTCATATGGACAGTCCATACTAGCATGGCCATCACGCTCACACAATGCGCACCATAAATTCTTGACTGGTTCTGTCTTCATAAGAGATGGCCGACTGCCAGAAATAGCACCTAGCGCGGGTTTTCCGGTAATGGCGCTTCCGTAGCCTCCAGCTTTGCAATCGATGATATCGTGTCCTGAATAGGTCAAGTCAGCTTGCACGAAGTAATCAAGTATCATTGCGCATACCTTCTGTCTCACATATCTCACACCAAAGAGCACCACCGGTGTGTTTATTCTCTGACTTGCCATATCCGCCATTTCCATTCAAAGAGATATTAGATGTAGGTTTTAATGGTGCCTTCGCGACTGCTGGAGCCTTTGGAAGTACTGGGACGAGTATGTCTCGGGGGCGCTGCAACTGCTCTTGTAAGGTCTCATTCTGCGCCTTCTCGTTCCGCAGAGAATCCAGGGCAGCTGAAAGTTGCTCTCTAAGTTGGACCAACTCTTTCTCAAGTTCTTGTTCACGGAAGACTTTGCTTTCAATTAAAAGTTCCAAGTGTGCGACTTCTTGCTCCAATTTTTCGTGTTCTTTTTTCTCGTTCACAAGTTCTTCGCGAAGTTCATCGCCTCCGAACGAGAAATTGGAAACCAAGCCAGCCCCTGCGCTTAACTGCTGTTTCAGCTTCTTGATTTCCTCCTCCATTTCTGCAATGGTGATTCTAGCGACTTCGAGTTCCTCACGAACCTCTCTTTCGATCATGCGAGCACCTTCCAAACCTGTTTCTAGTTCCAAGATCATGGTCTCCAAAGGCTGAATATCACCAACAACGCCATTCGCCGCTTGTATTTGACTCCTTAATTCCTCCAGTTGTGCTTCATACACATGCATGCTTGCGAGATTTGCTTGTTCAAGTGTTTCCATTGTATCGCGAAACTCATTTCTCTTGCTATCGAGTTCGAGCTGCAGCGCTTCGAGTTTCGCATCTTTATCTTGCAATAATGTCCGTAAATCGAGCTCTCGCTTTGTAGGAGGCTGAATGTCCCCTTCGCCATCACTTAGTGCAATCTTCGGTGTTTCCGAGAGAGCTTGGAATTCAGCTAGCGTGTTCTCCATGTCCAGCAAGATCGCGCTCTGTTTTGTAAACTCCCCCTCCTTGGCTTGTAACTTTGCTGATGTCCGCTCTAATTCCAATCGTAGCGCTGCGATTTCTGCACTGAAGTGGTCATCGAGA
The DNA here is from genome assembly GCA_030568215.1 of Lipomyces kockii. Classification (NCBI taxonomy): domain Eukaryota; kingdom Fungi; phylum Ascomycota; class Lipomycetes; order Lipomycetales; family Lipomycetaceae; genus Lipomyces; species Lipomyces kockii. The sequence goes on along the minus strand of JAJLTN010000610.1, from coordinate 161,160 downwards.
GCGGACGGCTTACTGACGATGTCGGACTCATTGTCATCGTCAGAGGCACCGGCTGACATGGCCAACAGGCTTGAACGCGACAAACGAGATGCTGTACCTGGTGCTGTTCCGATGGTGGATTTTCGCTTCGCAAAGGTAGGGGTGGATGTTCGCGGAACGGTTGGCGTAGATACGGATTGTGAAGTCGATGGCGGTGAAAAGAAAAGAGATGGTCTGTTCATGTTTGTTCGCGAGGTGCGGCCTGACGGAGCCATATTTGCTAGTGACGTACGACGGCCAGGGGTTTGAAATCCACCTGTTGAAGTTGCAGTTGCTGACTTCATCGGGGATTTCGCACGATCAACCACGCTGGATCCTCGTGAAGGTGCACGGGACGATAAGACTGAACTTGGTCGCGGGGTACCTGTTGGAGTCGTCGTATTCGGAGGCGTTGTACTTAGCTTTGCAAGAGGGACAAAGATGCCTGACGTTGGATGTGAGGGGTTAAAATACCGGACACTAAGATGGTTGGCTCTGATCACGATAACATTAAGAACAAGATGAATTTGACATACCCATTTACTGTCCCATTGTTCTTCCCTTTATCTGCATCTGGGCCTAGAAGGTCAACACCAGCGAACTCGCCATTCTTTCCAGCCACTTGTCCGATGTACAGCACGACACCCCGCAAACCACCTGGGACGTAAACGAGATCACCGACGCCAACCTCGGCAGGCTCGTCAACCAATCCGCGAGCTGATGGCGGTCTGGGAGACATCGTGCCAGCAGCGGATGGAGATCTGGAGTAGACAGAGGAAGACCTTGACATCCGCGACCGAGCTGGCGAGGGCGAGTGCGACAGGGTAGACGGAGGTTGCATCGATGTCCGTCGGGTGACGCGCGCAGCCGAGCTCGGAGGGCGTTCCATGACAATAATACGACGCTGTACTGTAGAATGCAAGCGTCTTTCAGCAGGGTTTTGCTCGACAATAACAATTACCGGGGTTTAAGCGGGTGCTGACTCAATATAAGGGAAGGTTTAAGTAGGGGTCGCATATTAATGATATGGGTGTTTACATATCCGCTTCCAGACTTACCCGGACTTTGTGCTTCAGTTCCATGGCCAGGTCGATGACGGCAGGTTCTCACTCAATACCGGATCCATACCCAATTATCCCTAATCGTTTATGCGTATACCTGCGTTTACTGACTACATTTGATTATAGGTCGCGTATGGGATATGCGATTGTGACGTACTCGTAATTTAAGAGCGATATCCAGAATAATACATTGTGCCCGCCATTACGCCAACCATCAATTGGAATCTCATCCAGTTTTCAGTGAACCTCAAGACGGTCGGTATTAAGACCACTTGCTGCGGCAGACTCTTTTCTATGTATTGCTCGCAAGATGAGCTATTGGAGAGCTGCAAATGCTGAGCTTATGACGATAACTGCACAGTTGCAGCGGGAGTAATGTAACGTGACTGGAGGTTTTTTGTGATCATATGTGGCGACTTTGTCTAATGAATATCCTCAGCTCAGTCGAAGTAGTCGTGTTGTTCGCCACTCTAATTGTCTTCTATAGACCGATACGCAATATTTCTACGCAATTCTTCTGATTATTTCTCAGATAACTGAAGTACCGGCATCTTTGACTACCATATTGATCAATGCGCCAAGATTCTTGGGTCTAGGGCAGCAGCTACTGCTTCCCGTTCATGCATTCATGAAGTATATTATCTGTAGAGTATGTTATTCGATGTTATGGACATGCGAATCTACTATAAATTTTTAATTGTGTTTTATCGGATCGCTTTGCACGTCTAAGGTGCAACTAAGAAATTCCAACGTAGGCGTATGTAGGGTACCCGAATTTATATCCATAAATACTGTTAAAATATAATTGTCCGCGCAAGTCGTCGAGAACCATGGGTATACACTGTATTTGTGAGTTTAATATTTGGATATGGCTCTGATACTTTGTGCTGCTCTCAAAAATTAAATAAAAAATCGCGGATCTGGCTCGGAAACTCCTTTCCATTTCTACGACACCACCCACCTACCTCTCCCGATATCCGCCACTTCGGCGCCCACTGTAACAGCTACATTGGTGGACTCCGGCGAATATTATACCTTATTTACGATCATTCTGTCGCAGTTCTGCAGACATAGCGACAATTAGCGTCATAGAGTAGCAAAACGATGTCGTCTTCGCCGCCGGTCGGCGACGTTCCAGGCATTGAGGTCGCTGCTCAGCAACGAGGCACAATCTGCTCTCCCTCGACAGTGTCCATGGATTCTGGAAGCGGATTAGTACCATCTCGGCAATCTAGCTCGAACGGTGACTTACGGAATGAGGCCGGCAACGCGAATTCGACTATGGCCACGGTTGCTACGCATGGGCAGGATTCCAGCGAAGGGCCGCCGTACGGGACGCGGTACCGTGGCCGTGCGGGACGTGTGAACTATAACGAGGACACGGAGGATGACGAAATCCCCGCTCATCCAGTTCATCGAGCAAGCGGCCAAGGATCGCGAGTGAAAGGCGCTGGTTCGACAGAGTCTCGTACTCAAACAGGCTCCAAAAAACGGAAGTTGTCCAAGTCTTCACCCAGCACGCCAGCAGTAACTAGCAAGACCACACACATACTCCTACTGAAGTCTGAAAGCCACACTACCCCGACAGTAAAGAGACGTTTACTTGGGAGCGGAAACAGTGCGAACGGAACGACTCCTAGCCTGGTGAAGAATAAGGGGTCTCTTACACATCAGGGTTCTGGATCCTCCAGTGCTACTACCACCAATGGAACAGGAGGTAGAAGCAGGAGCGCTAGCGGTGCCAAGAGCAAAAGTTCGAGTCCGGTTCCTACGAAATCGAACACAAAATCGACCAAGTTTCCATTGCGGCGGTTGTCCTCTGCCAAGGTTGAGATATTCACCAACATGCTTGATTTCACCGACGCGCGAGTAACAAAGGATGGAGTACTTACTCTCAGTAATGGAAGTACATATGCACCTAATGGTATCGTAACATTTTTTATGATTTAGTTATGTGCTAACTAAATATCAGATTGCATATATCTCGTCTCAGAACCGCCTAGCGAACCCTACTACATAGGCCGGATAATGGAATTCGTCGAACGCCCCGAATCGTCTCAAAAATCCGCCATGCTCACTGGTTCTTCCTATTCCATACTCGATGTCTATCAGCTACGGATCAACTGGTTCTACCGGCCGAAGGACATTCCCACGCGTTCCAATGACTCTCGTCTGCTTTTCGCGACCATGCATTCCGATATTTGTCCACTGCTCAGCATACGAGGAAAATGTGTCGTGATGCACCCTGCTCACATCAAAGATCTCGTCGAATATAGGAAATTCCCTGATCATTTCTGGTTTGACAAATTATACGACAGGTATATCTGTCGATTTTACGAGATGATTCCAACTGAGAAAATTCTCAACGTTCCAGAAGAATTTGGCAAGGTATTGCGTGAAAGAGTCAAATATGGAGTTATGGAAATTGGACGTGGAAAGGATCTCAGTAGCGCGGCAAGGAACTGCACACGATGTGGACAATGGTGTCCTCCAGACGAATCTGTCTGTTGTGCAGTTTGTGGTAATGACTACCATATGAGCTGTGTTCGACCGCCGCTGACAAAGAAACCTACTCGTGGATTTGCATGGGCTTGTGCAGTCTGTAGTCGCGATCAAGAACGCAAGATGGCTGAAAGCAAGGGCAAGCTTCTTCCGGGAACTGGCGACGAAGTTGACGACCTTCGCAATGGACAGTCGCAGGGCGAAAATGGGTCTAGCGACTCTTCGACAAATTCCCTAACAGTTATTGCTGGTGCAGATGACGAGGATGAGTTCAAGCCGCATCCAGCAGCTGAGTTTAAAATTTCTGACAGCAAGCTCACCAATGAGCAGAAGAAAGAATTGTCGTTGTGGCCATATCGATATCTCGGCATTCATTGCAAGCTGGAAGAAGTTCTCGACAACAACGATCGGATCTATCCGCACGCGGCATCGCGGATCGGTAACAAGCACCAGGCTGTCGTTCCAGATTGGGGTGGACGGCCAGTCCAGTTTGTTGAACCTGATCCGACGAAGGTAAAAAAGAAGAAAACATATCGAATATACACTAAGAAGAATGCCACTCCTGTTCCTGCAGCCACTAAGGAAGACACCCCACCTGCTTCTGATAGTACAACGCCGAATACTCCATATGGCCGGCCATTATTGCTCTCGGACGGCCCATGGGTGCAGGAGAAGCCGGTTGGCTACGTCGAGCGCGGCGGAGACGACACGGCCACCTTACTGTGGAAGACCCCTGCAACCGTTCCAGAATCCAGGATAGACGAGTTTTTAGAACAAACTAAACCATATGCCACAGCTATTGCCATGACCTCAGCATCTCCAAATTTTGTTGACAGTTCGGTTAGCGCGCTAATGGCTTGTAACTTCGACTCAGAGAAAGCCCTTGAACTGGTTTCGAAATTTACGCGCAAGAGTCTTAGGGAGCCCACTTTGACGCCAGCTGAAGTGAAGCGATTTGAAGATGGCGTACGTAAATATGGATCCGAACTTCATCCAGTATGCAGAGCGGTCGGTACTGTCTCATCTGCAGACGTTGTGCGATTTTACTACCTTTGGAAGAAGACTCCGCACGGCCACGCAATATGGGATCACTTTGAGGGCCGAAGAAGAAAGAAAGATGTCACTAAGACCAAAGGAGACGAATCAGTAGCAAAACCTACAGTACCATCGACATCTCACTCGCAGCCACTTGTCGACCATGTAGCCGACTCGCAGGACGACTCGGCGTACGACATGGAAAAATGCAGGAATCAGAAGCAAGTGTTCAGCTGCAAGTTCTGCAAGACCACAAAATCACGTGCGTGGCGCAGGGCCCCGGGATATCCTGTTGCCAAGACAAATCCGACTATTGCACTATGTCTTCGATGTGCGGAATTGTGGCGTCGATATGCAGTTGTGTGGGAGGATCCTATCGAGGTGCTCAAAAAGTCGACACAGCGCGGCTCCGGTGGCCAGAAACGAAAAGTCGAGGAGGAACTCCTGAGAGAGCTGGAGGAAGGAAATAGGTACGAATCAGATGAACCTTTTGGTCTAATAGATTTTGAATCCGAGGTCGAGGGCGACAGAAATGCCGATGTGCTGCATCAGCAGGAGAATAAGAAGACTACCGTGAAACGATCTGCCGTGTCGACATCTATTGCAAATGGGAGTATGCCTACCTCTGGATCTAGCGCGTCCAAGAAGAAAGGAACACTTACTCCGGACTCGACCGCCTTGTCGGAATGTGGGGTATGCGGCAGTGCACAACCTCGCGAGAAGCTGCTGCGATGCCATGGCTGCCACATGTGTGTTCATAGGTCCTGTTACGGCGTTCGTGATGCGAAGAAGAAGTGGCTTTGTGAGCCTTGTCAAAATGACAGGAATCCCCGGGATTCAATGGTACGCCATTACGTGAAATAGTTTGCTATTGGGTGTGTTATTAACGTCATGTAGACGTACGAGTGTGCACTTTGTCCGGCGCAACTATGTGAAGATATACCTCACGCCGAAAAGTCGCCGCGGGACCCCCTCAAGGTCACTTCTGGAAACAACTGGATGCACGTCCTGTGTGCTGTCTGGACACCGGAAATCAAGTTTACAGACTCGTACACAATGAACGCAGTTGAAGGCATAGGGTTGATTCCGAAGACCAGATTCCTGGACGTTTGTGACATCTGTCGTCTGCAGAAAGGCGCCTGTAGTTCATGTGCTGTCTGCCATGTTCCATGTAAGTTCTTGTAGCATATTTGTAGGCAACCAACTTGCTAATTAATTATCTAGTTCACATTGGTTGTGCGTTCAAAGCACGTTATAAATTCGGCTTCGACGTTCAACCCGTGAAAAGTACTCGAAGGGATAGTGTCTCGATTGTTAAGCTTGGCTCGGAGACAGGAGCCGTGACGCCCATGATCTGGTGTCCCAAGCATGACTTGCGCAGATTAACTATTCACGAAATTACAGAGCCTGCACCAGCGAGTGCGTTGACTGATCCGACAGGGATATCAGGTGACGGGCTGGAGAAGACTGCCTTGAATGTTTACACGCAGACGTATAAGCAGGCAGATTTATCGCTGACCGGTACGGTCCGTCGCGCACAGCAGATTATTGCAGCATCTAAATTCGTGAATATGAACTTTAGTACACTGATGGCCGGAAAAAAGTGTGCGTCGAATCCAGAACCGAGGCGCATATTGGTAACGAAGAAGTCACAACGAGCTGGTAGTGCAGAGACTATTTCTCAGCGATCGGACGAGACGGAAAGCATGCACACGGATACGGAATCACATGTTGAGGCTCGTCCAACATAAATATCTAATGTGTTATGGAAGATTGAAGAAGAACACAATAGTGTAGATTATGTATAATACAGTTTGTCATGTTATTGTATTATTAGAAATTGATTTCAGATTTCAGTAAGTCATTGGGACTTGGCTGGGTGACTGGAGCCTTATTTATTATGTCATGGTTATTGGTGTCTCAGCATTTTCATTTTTTAACTAAAGAATGTGTGCCATGTAAAAATATATTATCATTTCGTCTACGCATGATATCTGATCAACGTCATCAGAAAATATCGGGGTCACCGCCACCCGTGGGTCTCGAGGCAACACAGAAGCGTACCTTACTGCGGTTAGGACTTAAATTGCGTTCAACGAGTTTTCCTGTTGGAACTTGGCGTTGAGGATTATGATTAATAATAATCGGATTTGGCATTTGTAGATAGTACTAAACCCGCGAGATATACCACGTCGGAACTATCATGCTTTCCTTAAAGGTATCAGGAAGACTAATTACATTCATAAGCGAGATTTTAAAATGCTTTAGATATATAACTTTATTGCGATTCCAAAATATGTACTCCTCTGCATGACATACAGTAATAATATATACTCCAATCGCAAATATTAGACCAAATTGCAACATTCAACACCCGCCAACAACAAAACAGCAAAGCCACTGAACCAACGCAAAATCATTATAACCAAGCACCTTATAAAAATGCAACTCGTTTCCCAAATTAAACCCATAAAGCAATGAACAGATTGTCATTATGCAGTTCATAAGACAACATTTAAGATAAATCAAATCCGGCACCAGCAGTGACCGCGAACATTAGTTTGCTCTTCAATTTTTCTTTTGTTTCATATCGCGGGAGTTTCAACATGTTCACACAGGTAGATGCGGTCGGAAGGCGGTCTTGAGCCAGACCGGACTCGCGGATCGTAAATGATGGCTTAAGCGAAGCGAATCCCTGCAAAGGTGCCCGGGAAACTGAGGTCACAAACTTGAGCACACTCCGAACTTCCCTGAACAATAGTTAACGACATCTTCCCGAATTGAAAGTTTGTTGTAAACACTTACTCATCTTTTAGCTCCTCGATAACCTCCCAGAAATATGTGATAGTGAGATCTTTCTCGTAAAATCCACCATACACAGTATTTTTCTTCCAATCTCCAATGTCAATAGGCAGCGCCGCACCGCCAACCAATGTCTGCATTTCGTTCGGACTGAACATAACCAACCACGTCGGTGATAGCAAATCGTTCATTCCAAACAAAAAAGCTTGCGTCTGTCGATAGAGTTCCTTGTTCAACTTGTAATTCGCGACTTCGTGGATGTACTGTAGTCTATTCGCTGCAGTCACAGCGACATGAGCACCATCCCGGATGAGGTCAACTGTGAGATTATGCGAGCTCGTGATCGTGAAATTGAGTCCGAAATCAGATTCAACGTCGCCTTGGTACTTCTTCAATTTGATCAAACCACGATACAGCTCGGGATCCAGGCTCCACAAATCGTCGAATGTGTTGCGGAAGCCGTTGCCAAATACAGTGTTATTCTGCACTTGCCACTTGCTGAGAAAGAATTGGGCGAATGAAACTTCCACTAAAATCCCTTGATACAACGCTTTACCAATGACACGTCCAAGAAATTCGAAATACTGCAGCTGCTCAGGGCTTGTCGCTGCAGGGTTGGGATACAGCATATTCTGACTATTCTCCAAGAACAGTCCGTTGGCTGGATCAAATCCCTCCTTGCACACGCCGACCAAGAATTCCTTCGTGATACCACCACCATCGATGCCAGCTTCGACACCGAAATCATTCACAAACGTAATACCAATAAGTGACTTCAGCTCGCTTCTAAGGCCATTGAGCTGACTGAAAGCGTCTTCAAGCATATGAGTTCGTCGAATCTCAGCTTTATGCCTGCGCCAGCGCAGTTCATAGTCACGGTCCAATCCATTCTTCGCACGGTCATGGTCCAACGAGCGCTCAAAAATCTCGACCCTAGCTTCAAATGGGAGTACGAACGGGATCTTCTGCAGAATTTCAATCCTAGGCGTGACCATCATTCTTGTTCGTAGGTCTCGACGCGCAGAGGAAGGCCCCAATGCAGTTTCGGACCCCTCAAGTTCCGATTCCGACGTATCGTCACTGATATCCAGCACATTTTGTTCAAAATACTGATCCATTCTGTCTTCGTCAATAACGGCTTGCATCGTAAATGCGGGAATGTCAATGCGATCTTCCATTAACCAATATTTCTTATCCAGGAAAGTTCGCCGAGAGTCACGATAGAACAACTGACGCATAATTCCAATCGCATTTGCCTTGATCTTATTTAGTGTTAAGGCACTGCTCTTTGATAACGCGGCATCATTATCACCTCCGCTTCCAATCTTAATTTGGCGGCCACGGTGAATTACGATGGTCGAATCCTCATTACACACGATTAAGAAAACCAAAATCTTTAGAAATACACCAAGGTCTCGAACGTCTGATAATGACAATCCATACTGCGTCTCGTCAAAGAACTCGTCGTCGTCCGTCATTATCATCCAATGCCAGCAAATATCCAAGAAAAGTGACAGTATTTCCCATTCTTGAATGGCGATATCATGGTACTCATCATCCACGGCTGGGGTCCAAAGACTTGCAGCACCAGATGATACTGCAGGCCCAGAGCTCTTGAACATAATTGTGTCAAATAAACGCGAGGCTTTCAATGTCCTGAAGAAAAGAGGTAGCGTGTATTCGGGAGTAAGATATAGGAAGTAGCGAATTTCACTATTCTTCGACGGCCATATCCGGAGCAAGCTAACAAAATATAGACATATTGCGAGCAAATCGTCAAGGTTTGCCGCGGTGCCATTGGAGTAGAGCATGCTTGGGACTGGCGAAACTGCCATTTCAATGTTATGTCGCTCTTTAAGCACCTCAAGATTGTCAAGCACAAACTGGTCAATATATCCTGACGAATTGGATACGGCCTTAGAAAGGCGCTTGCTAGCACTGACGGATAAGCCCCGCAAAATATTGGACAAAGCCCGCAGGAGAGGAATCGTCAGAATTGGACGCATTGGCACCCGTTGATGACGCCACATATAGAGAATGTTCGCCATGAGCCATTGCAGCCTTGCATCCTGTGCAACTTCTGATTCATAAAGAGTTGCTGTCGTAGAAGGTTGAATAATAGGATTGGCTATAATTGGAATAATATCACAGGAAAAATCGAACACTTCTTGAACTTGCGTCTGCACGTCAATATCAGCGACATTCTCAAACAAGTGTGGCGTCGACAAGAAATATTTAACATAGTCCAGAAGTGCACGCTCTTTATCCGGCGTTGATTCAATTGCAATAATCACGTTCTCCACAACTTTGGCTGAGGCGCTGCCATCACGAAGTCCTGAGATTAGAGAACTATACGATTTTATCACGTCCTCTAACTGTACCTTCGCCTGAACGACCCTTAATAATCGCAAGCACGAAGTTCGGATCTCCCGATTTGTCTCGTTTCTGACACATCCCAGTAAGACTCGTGCTAGCTTCCTTGCCCGACCAGCATCAATTTCCTGTACCTGTCCAGCGCTACCAAGCATGCGCTCTAGCACTGGCACAAGGCTGTCATCCTGATACGTTCTACTTGAAGCACCCTTCCCAAAAAAGAAGACAAACATCCCCGCAATATGGCTTGGACTCATATCAATGCTCTGTTGCCCTGCCAGTCTAATGAACTCTTCTCTCACGGAGTCCCGTGCCTGCGCAACATCTTTCCTTCCGCGATAAAACGATTGAATAGCAATCGCTGCTCTCTCTCGTTTCCGCACCTCTTCACGCTGCGCCCGTGCCGCTGACGCGTCTTTCAGGATTGACTGTGAACTGCGGTGAGATGAGGCGGATGATCTCGCAAGGTTGACTTGTCGCCCGTGCCGGTAATTTCCGGTAAAATTTGGGGTCACCATGGCGTAATAGTGATGTATATAACTTAATATTACAAACGCAGTAAAATTAAGTGCTATAAAATAGTAGGAGTTGAGGGCTCAGTGAGATCAATAAGCATAGGGGGCGGTTGTTGTCATGCGGTTGGGTCTAGATGCTGTCAGTTACAAACGGCGTAATAATTCGTTAAGCATAAAATAGCATCTCACACAATAAAATAGCATCCCACACCTAAATTAGTGCGGTATAGAACATGAACCAGATAAAGAAGAATATATTGTCTAAACCGAGATGATTCAGCTGTGCCTGATGGTATGAGAACGTGCGATGAGGCTTCGGTCCTGCTGGTGTGGCTAACGCAAACCCAGTACACAGGGTTAGGTCTGATTTTGTTCAGCAACTCTTCGGCTCAACTAGACTCTAAAACAAAAAATCTTTCCCCATCGCGACAATCGGGCGATCTGCAAGGTCCCCTTCCGCGACGGCGCGATATTGGTATATAGTCGTTGGTGATTCAGTTTCGTCGGTTCGATTCTGCCTTGTCAGTTTCGGATACGAATTCATCACAATGTACTCAGCGCGACGAACAGCTATGGCGCGGATCCTAGTGTCCACGAGGGCAGGTATGCCAAAACGATGGTATTCTAGGATAATGCAAGGTACGCCTGTGGATGAGATCTTAAAGCGAGATAGTAAGGCAATAGAGAAGGCACCTGAGATTGTGAAAGAAGAAGTCAATGAAATTACTCCTGAAGCTCCATTATTTGAATCGGAAATGATTGCTGCCAATAAAGATAGTGAGGAAGGTCCTCTGGAAGAAGCAAAATCATCGAAGCCAGTATCACCACGCGCGAAGGAGCCAGTCCTGGCCGGCCTCGCGAGTCATCTCATCAATCTTCGATTCTCAGGTCTCAGTCTTGAAGAATACATACAGCGAACCGGAGCAGAGGAACTCAGCCTGATTCACGATGATGTTCTGGCTAAGAAGCAGGCGCTTGCAGAGGTAGAATCAGAAGCGGCTAAGAGAAAGAGCCCCGATGAGCCATTCGCCCATGATCCGCATTGGCAAGCAGTGCAGGCCCGAAAGGCTAAAGAATTCGTTTTACCCGGTTCTGAAGATGCTATTGTATCACATTTGGTCAATCTTATCATGCGGGACGGAAGGAAGCAGAGGGCCCAGAGAATGGTTGCTGAGGCATTTGTTATCGTTCGAATGAGATTACAGGATGATCCAGTCAAGGTTCTACGGCATGTTGTCGAGAAAACAATGCCGCTCGTTAAGATTAAGAAGGTCAAGTCTGGAGCCAAGAGTTTCTCTGTTCCAAAGGCTTTGACAGCTCGGCAGAGGCACAGAAAGGCGTTGGATTGGATTCTTGAGGAAGCTGAGAAGCGGCCGTCGCCTTCGTTTGGTGTGCGATTAGGAGATGCTCTGGTCGCGGTCAGACAGGCCGTCGATACTGGAGTGGCACTAGAGAAGAAGAACGCTATCCACAAGATTGCTATCGAGAACAGAGCATATATCAATGCGCGGTCTTAGTGACGTAGTATAAGTGTATGATTGTACATAGAGTATAATAGGATGTTTTATTATGAGTTAATTCCATGTGGAATCTGTATCCGATTGCGGTCTGTATATTACAGGCTCCGCCTGTCGTTGTACATAGTAAATATTGGTTACTACACTTAGTGCGACAGCTGTATATGCGTTTACCGTTTAAAGTTACTGGCTTTTCTACAAACGAAACGGAACGGTCGAACCTACAAGCGGAACTTTCCCACCCGCACCTATTATTCGCATGATCACCAAAGCTTCGTTTTGCTTTCAAATTTCAGTGTGTGAATTTTGCACGGCATCCCATTTTGTCGCTGGCGGGAGAGACTCGCTGTAATTATTCCCAAAGTCATCAGCTTACATGTCTTTCGTTTGCGGATTGTAATGCGTCACTAGTCGTGAACAAGCGCGGGACTGAGAATCGACGAAACTGTACGGACGCGAGTGCCGACTGTCTCGTCGAACCGTGCAGGACTGCAGGTAAACCTACGTTCTCGAAATTGTTGTTTATTTTATTTCCTTAAATCGAATGTTTTGAGCGTGATCGCGTACTATATTGGTGGGTACTGACGCTCTTAAGTATGGCGACACCTTATCATTTAAAATACCCTGACCCTGCCTCTATTCTACATTAGGAAATTTAATTTCCTAAAACGGTATACTCATCGCGTCAATGGACGTCATTTCACCGTAATCACTGCTGGTAATATTTGAATATCAAGGACAATTCATAAGCTATATTACTAGCCAATACGACCCTCAATCAAATTCTCTGGAGCAAATCATGTTTTTTGGTTTCTTACCTAGCATATTAAAACTAGTCTCACATTTACGCACAAAGTCTCAACATTACGCTAAAGACGGGTTTGATTGTTCTTGGGTAGCGCTGTACTTACTACTCAGTCGTCCAACGTGAGGGAGGTGAACCCTCTTGTAGGGCTAAGAGATTAAGAAGCAGTCACGCCACAAGCCTTGGCTAGAAGTTGGGGACACTAACACTTCGCATGTCCACTACTAGTACCTTCAAGACTTCGATCTCGATATTCACATTAATCGACATTGTTCGCATAGCAAAGATGCCGGTAAGTCAGTTTCATCGGTAATGGACGATATGATGATGGGTCAAGAGGGGGCACGATTGCATTATTCGTCTAGTGGATTAGTTATTTGAGTGATATTGTTGAATTGACAATGCTCATTACCGTGGATGGAGGCTAACTGAAGGAATTACTATAGAGCCACAAGTCTTTCAGAACAAAAATCAAGCTTGCCAAGGCGCAGAACCAGGATGGCCGTGTTCCCCAGTGGTTCAGACTTAAGACCGGTAACACAATCAGGTATGAATTTATTACGATCCAATCGCATCATCAAAGACTAAAACCATTTCGCAGATACAACACCAAGAGGCGACAGTGGCGTCGAAAGAAATTGAACATCTAGACGAGTCGATGGAATAAACATAGCGGGTGTTTGATAATTTGGTCACTAATGTAAAATCGCAAGTCAAAAGGTGTTTGTCATGGGTCATACATTAAAGAGTTCGCACAGTCAATTTGTTATATATAGTAATTTATGGCAGACTATCTCTTAGTACATAATATATGGGCGGTTGTATGGATTCCAACAGAATTTGAGGTGAGAAGTGATCGATTCACAATTGACGCAAATGAAATATGAAATACCAGCGGCACAAACTTCAGAAGTTTATGCAAGTGATTGTCCTCATGAATGCTGGGTCAGTCGCCTCCTTGCCAATAGCAAAAACTTGCTTACTAAATAAAAGATCCAGTAGTTGTAGTAAATACAGTTATTCTGTAGTGTCGACATTCAGTTTAGATGGATTGCTTAGAAAGTGCCTCACGTGTCGAAACTCAATTTGTATGGCGTTTCGCAACTCACAAATATTCTGAATCGTTCTTCTTTCCTGCACGCGTTCTACCGACTTTACAGAACTGGTAGCAACCTATCCCACAACACAGAGATGGTACGTCACTTAACTGATCAGCTTAAGGTTAATAATCGGGAGAATTACTAACTCTGTCTTTTACCAGTCGGTTCAAATTTTCGGAGATCAAGTGACAGAGGAGCGAGCTGAGAACGCGCGTAAGTGGACTCTAAAGTGTCTTCATAGTGATCCACAGCAACATGTAGAACATATTTAACACTCTGCCACAGGTCTCTCCGCGTTTGTCGGTGCTATTGCTGTCGGTGACTTAGTCAAAACAACACTCGGTCCAAAAGGAATGGACAAGCTCTTGCAATCCGCGTCCACGGGTGAAGTGCTAGTCACTAACGATGGTGCCACTATTCTCAAGTCCATTGCGCTAGACAATGCGGCAGCAAAAGTGCTTGTTAATATCTCAAAGGTTCAGGACGATGAGGTTGGAGACGGTACTACATCTGTGACGGTGCTTGCTGCGGAATTGCTACGTGAGGCGGAGAAGCTTGTTGACAAGAAAATTCACCCGCAGACTATAATAGAAGGATACCGGATCGCCTCGAAGGCCGCTTTGGCTGCGCTGAAAAAATCCGCGGTTGATAACAGCAATGATACAACTGCGTTCAAAAAGGACTTGATTGCGATCGCAAAGACTACTTTGAGTTCGAAGATTTTGAGTCAGGATAAAGATCATTACGCAGAATTGGCTGTCGATGCAGTATTGCGATTGAAGGGAAGCACGAATTTGGATCATATTCAGATTATCAAAAAGGCCGGTGGGCGACTTATTGATTCCTACTTAGACGAGGGTGAGTTAGTGGATATCATTTGTGGCGCAATTTACTGACTGAGTGGGCAGGTTTTATTTTGGACAAGAAGATTGGAGTTAACCAGCCAAAGCGGTTGGAAAATGCGAAGATCCTTATTGCCAATACCCGTAAATGCTCTGTGATTGTCGACTGCTATACTCTTTGCTAACTCTTCTTATAGCAATGGACACGGATAAGGTCAAGATTTTTGGTGCTCGGGTGAAGGTCGATGCCACAAGCAAACTTGCCGAATTGGAGCGGGCAGAGAGAGTATGTCACTGTCTATCTCTGGAATAGATTGCGTATGCTAAATTAGTATTCTTCTAGGAGAAAATGAGGGCAAAAGTTGAGAAGATTAAAGCGCACGGAGTCAATTGCTTCGTTAATCGGCAACTTATTTACAACTGGCCGGAACAACTCTTTGCGGATGCTGGGATAGTCTCTATCGAACACGCTGATTTTGACGGTATCGAGCGGTTAGCGTTGGTCACAGGCGGAGAGATTGCGTCTACATTCGATCATCCGGAATTGGTTAAGCTCGGTCATTGTGATCTCATAGAAGAGATTATCATCGGCGAAGATACACTTCTGAAGTTTTCTGGCGTCGCGGCAGGTGAGGCGTGCACTATCGTTCTCCGCGGTGCGACCGAGCAACTGCTCGACGAGGCCGAGCGATCTCTTCATGATGCGTTGTCAGTCCTCTCACAGACTGTAGTCGAAACTCGAACTGTACTTGGAGGTGGTTGCTCGGAGATGGTCATGTCAAAGGCTGTCGACAATGCTGCCCAGAACGAGGACGGCAAGCGTGCCCTTGCCATTGAGGCGTTTGCGCGTGCGTTGCGCCAACTTCCCACGATTTTGGTAGATAACGCAGGCTTGGACTCCAGCGAACTCATCCCGAGATTGCGATCGGCGATCTACAATGGTATGAGCACTTCCGGTCTCGACCTCGACAACGGCAAGATCATTGACATGCGAGAAGCGGGTGTTGTTGAGAGCTACAAGCTCAAGAAGGCGGTGGTGTCCAGCGCCTCGGAGGCAGCTGAGCTGTTATTACGTGTTGATAATATCATTAGAGCTAAACCACGAACCGCTAATCGCGGTCAGGGTGGTATGCCGTTCTGAGGCCGATTGCAAGCATTTGATTTGTGTTGTACGATGCAAGCTGTCTATGTCGTAAATAATTGCATTTGTTTATAATTAATTGAATCATTTTTATTGTGTTGAGTGAACAGAAATGGAGCCCTTATAACTCTTATTCATTGTAGCGAACCTACCCGTAAATGGATGTGCAAGTCGCAGTACAATGTTTTCCCAATACGCCGACCATATTAACCGCATGTAATCCACATTCTACGTCTCTCCAGCAAATCTAACGAAGCCAACGGTACAATCTCGCCTTAATAGTATGACCACCTTCAACTGCCTGCTCCACCTTAAGCCGCTTCTCGTACGCCCAATAAAGCGCCTTGGAACAATCGTCAATATCCTCGATACTTTCAGCCAATATGTACCCTTCACCATATAGGTGTCCTATCTGCTTTTGCATCTCCGAGAGAATTCTATCGCTCATTAATGACCAGAATGGCTTAAACGTGGAGTAATCTCTATGCTGAGCATAAGTTTCATTACTGGCTAGCACCTCTTCAACCCTATCGAGAAGCAGTTCGATATTGATTTGTTTCCTTCTAACAGGAACTTCTTCCCGCTCGCAGTACAAACAAGTCGCGGACCGAGGATGCATGTTTCGTCGAAGATACGTGGCATTCCCGTTCGACTGCGTACGGAGACCATCGCAGAGCGGGATCGTCATAGTCGAGTCTAGGATGCTAGGTTCATTACTTGTCTGCACCGTATCAACATCAGCGCTGTTCCGTCTTCCTTTCGATCGCACACTTTTAATAGTGTTTGGCACATCCGATGCGATCGTTTCAATCCTCGCTGAGATACCAGTCGAAGCATGAACTTGCGGCGGTGAATTGTCCTGAGGTTGACTCATCGCACGTCTCAACACTCTGGCAGCATGTGTAGCAAGCTCGGTTTCATCGCCGGCGTACTTAGCGTGTGATTCCTCGTTTAATTCATCGCCGATAAGATTTCCCACGAATTCAAATGCTTTTGAACCGGTAGCTGAAAGAGGATAATACTTCATACCCTCCATTGACTTTAAAAATCGCTTGATGCCAAATAATCCTGGCTTCCGACAATATGTGCTGCAATATCCATTATAGGCCACTTGAAACTCCTTCAGCTCGACATCGTAAACGGTGTGCGGTCCATCGAGGCTAAAAGTCGCAGTGATATTTATGTCGGATTCAGCCGCGGTATTGTTGCTAGCGAGTTCATCGCGCTGTCGTTTGCCAGCTTCCCGGCTCGCATCTATGAACTCCCGGCGCGCTATTGCAATCGATTCTGCAAACGAAGAGCTGTCAATAGCTGGAAGATCCCTGCTCATCGGCGCGGACGAGTCCGTGGTTGCGTGATTGCCGCCGATCGCATCGACTACTACCGTGACGGACTTGCATGCGTCCACAAGCACCGGAACTTTCATCACAGAATTCTTCAGCTTCTCGGGATTTATCACGGTAGCTTTGCCGAAATTTAGTGATCGCAGGTCCTGATACTGTGATGTGCCAAGGGAGGCTGAGTTGCCGGGGATGGATAGACCCGATACATTAGAGCCGCTGGAAAACTTCGAGATCGGATTCAAATGAAACAATGTATGACTCTGTATACGCAAACGATAAAATTAGCATTGACTAATAAAACACAGAACAATATGCCAAAGGTGACTAGATCACTGACCTGTTTCCATAGACTAACCCTCTCGCGCATTGTGCGCCTGGTCGACTGCGGCGCAGAACTGACAACCGCCATCGTTTACCAATGAATTGCGAACTTCAAGCCGGTAGATGACACCTAACATCGAAAAAAGACACAGTAATAAACCATACTGTTCGCAGACTTGTGATTAACAGCTGACATTGTGGGTATTGGAGGTCGGGCTGATGCGCACGCGAGCCCTTCAAACATCCAACGAGATGGCCGCCGAGTGCGGCGTATCTTGCACGCTCAACGATCGTTGCCGACAAATTCGTATGAATGCCAAACTCACTATGGCACGATCACCAGAAGTATTCAGTACAAGCAAGATTAATATATTTACCATCGGTTCTGTGGGCGGCAATTCTCCGCCATCTCCTTTCCAAATGGAACCATGCAGAGAATGAAGTGTGGAGTTAATTCATCTGTCGTTGGCGCCCAGAACTAAGCGAAGTGGTATGGATTCACCATATTGGCGCAATCAGCTGATTCGTTTAATCAACCAAGTCGTAATTATAAATTATGATGTAGGTGCAGTTCTTTGAAAGCTCAAGGAGTTCGTCGTGGATTAATTTAATATATCTTGTACACGGTGGGTAAGAACAGCTCAGTGATATCCGGAATTGTCAGTCTAAATTTTTTCGTAAAAGCATTTAAATTCTCGCCTTAGACGAGACGATGCCACAATAATATAAGAAGCTAGATGAGATGTATGCCCTAGAACCTGGTCACGTGCAGAATCTCCTGTCACAATTAACAGGATCAAATTGACAGAACGTATGCGAATGAAACCGTATACATCAAAACACTCTAGTTGATCCCATAAGTTCGAATCGTGAGGAACGCTTCTTCACACCCAACCATTGATTCATCAACTGAAACTACCAATATAATTTTGACCGTCATTCTAAGCACCACAATCTGATTTCCATTTGATTAAGGGCAGCATACACTGCCTGTCTCGTGCAATTGAGGGCACTATCGCGTGATCCCATCACTTTAGGGCATTCCGCTTATGGCATGGCTACCATTGACACAGCATCATCAGGGACTGGCATCAGCGGCATGTCGCTCACGTATGTGTTTATTTATATTGTGATACTAAAGATGCCGTCACAGATCAAAGGGTAAGGATACGCTAACGCGAGCCACAGGATCCCAGAGCGATTAAAATGCTGCATATGCAAGCAGCTAGCGCGAGATGCCGCGAAGCTGACATGCTGCGAATCAAATATTTGTGGATCATGTATGTTGTTTAAAATGGATTGAGTTGTGCGTCGAAATGATAACTGATATTGAATTAAGGCCGGAAAAAGCTTCCTGAAGCTTGCCCGATATGTGAGCATGATCCGCTAACAGATTCAGACTGTGTGGACAATATGTCCTTACGCACTACAATCAATGTTTTCTTAAAACATGCAGAGAAGCGAGCTCGCGACGCCATAGCAAAAAATGAAAAGAAGCAGAAGGATGCAGCACAGCATGCGGTTTCACAATCACAACAGCAAGAAGCTACCGATTCGGTCAAGATTAGCGTTGAAAATGCTATTAATGATAACGACAGAGCATCTTCCGCTGCTCCGAGTCAGGGATCGAATGCTTCTCCTGCTCCTTCACTATCAGTTCCCACTGGATTTCCGCAGGTACGTCGCACAATTGTCTTTCCTCACAAAGCAGCGTTGACGTTGGAGCCATAGAATTTGCCTGACGGTGCACCGGCTACAACCGTCTTCAAAGAAGCTGATGGTGGTGGATTCATGAGTGGAGCGATGGGGGTGATGCCGGCCATGCCAGCAGCGGGCTTTACTGGAGGCTTTACGGGAATGGGAATGCAGGGAGGTTGGAATGGCATGGGAATGAACGCTATGGCAGGTGGTAATAATAATGGTATGCAACTTATTTGGATTTGTTCCTTTATCGCTAGGGGGTTATACATTTCTGTGTTTACGTCACGCAAGAACTTGTATTGTTTATCGCCATTGTTATTTCCTTTCATCGACTTAGCTTGTCAATCCCCTACAGAATGGCGACGATCTTCACATCTACTTCATTTTTCTCATATTTGTTGTGGAATTTTTTTCTGTGTGGTTCAATTAATAACTCTTTTATTCGTAAAAAGGCTACGCCGTGAATCAAGCGACGAATCCTAACGGTAATTTCGGATACTGGAACCAGCAACAACCCTTCGTGCGACAGAACCGGAATATGCAGCAGCAGCATTTTGACTCCGACGGCGAGATATCGGGTGAAATTATTGGGTCGTCCGCGTCACCGGAGCGAGGCAAAATTCAAAGTCCGGGAATGGGAATGACGACTATGGCGAATAATAACAGTATGAACGGCATGGAAAATCCTGCAATGGGCGGCCAGCAGGGCAGATATTATCAAAACCAATATTACAATAATCGTGATCGATACGGATATCGCGGCCGCGAACGTGGTGGATATAACAGGTACTATAGTAATCGTCACCAATACGGCAATCGGTACAACAATGACTATGACACGAGTGCAGTTGTAGTTGCCGCAGGCGACGAAGAGAGGCAGTGGGAAGAGAGGAAATGGATTCCGCACAGCAGATATGGAAACTCGTCTTCTGCGATTGAACTGACTCAAGCGGAGCCACAGGCATCGTCCATGGAAACAGCGACGAACATTGGTGGTGAATCGGCTGTAGATGAGAACCCTTCTGAACGCCAAGAATCTTCCAAAGAATCGTCGGTCCTCCCACAAAGTTCGGATAGCACGAAAGCGCCAGCTTCTAAGGTTGCAGATATTCCTGTCGAACTTCTCCACGCTCCGACGGCGCCTCGCAGCTTCCGTGAAAGGCAAGCTCGACAGCGGTATGGAGGGCAAGCGGATAGTTATCCTATGCACGGCGGCCAGTTTCGTGATTATCGAGATCGAGCTGGCTACCGAAATCACAGGTTCGACGACTCGACCGCAGGAAATGACTTCAATCCTCGATCGTTCAGTATTCGTGGCAGTGCTTCCAGTGGATTAGGAAGTAATGTCAATTCGGACGAAGCAACGAGATTTTGGCGACAATCTAGGTATGCCCCAGCGGATTGAAGTTGGAATACATAGGTACTAATCTTGATGCAGCGAAGTGAAAGTTCTTGCCACTGGGGACGAATACAAAGACGAGGAGGCCGAAAGAGTCCTTCAGAATGCTTCAAGGGACGTAGTGGTGCCATCTGTCGTCGTGAAACCCGAGCGTCCTGACGTGGCAGACTCCAATGCCGGCAGACTGAAGTCTCGATCGCGAAGTGTCTCCCGCGCAGCATCCCCTTCTTCCTCTAGACCGCGATCCAAGTCACGATCGCCTCACTCACGTTCCTCGTCCGTCTCGCGATCCAGATCTCGTTCATACTCATCCCGCAGTCGGTCTTATTCTTATTCCAGGTCCAGGTCAGGGTCTAGATCAAGATCTCCTTCACCTTACCGTTCCCGATCTCCTTCGGTGTCCAGCTCGAGACCCAGATCACGCTCAGCTTCTGGTTATTCTCGCTCACGGTCTCAATCCCGATCTTCTTCGATTGTCTCGGGCAATCGTTCAGCATCTCAGCTAACCAAATCTGAGCCTGAGAAACCAGCAACGGAAGCCGAGCCTAAGGAGATCGAGTACAACGACATAGGTATCGATATTGGTGACGACATCGATGAAGACGAATATCTGGGTTACGCAGACCAATACGCTGCACCAGCTCCCGGATTGGCATTAGAGTCGGTAAAAGAACAGACCAAGGCGATTCCGGCGGCATATAGTGAGGAGATTTCGAATACGAGGATTCCTTTTCACCCGGAGACTGCCACATCTGCAATCTCGAATCGCAAACGGCGTCGAGAAGAGGAGGAAAGGCGAACGCCTGAGCGGGAGCGAGCTCGCGATTATGAGACACGTAACGCCGATGACGACAAGCGACGACGAGATCATGGTGGGCGTCGACCGTCTCCGAAGTCTTCTCGTGGATTATCTCTTCATGAAGTGCGACTGAGAGATGGGCCGAGAAGACAGGACCGTGATCGTGATGTGCATGGCAGAGATGCAGGCCGAGCAAGAGACGGAGACAGAGCCAGAGACAGAGCCCGAGACAGGGACAGAGACAGAACCAAAGAGAGAGACGGAGACGGAGAACGAGCCAGAGATCGAAATAGGGACAGAGACAGGATCGGAGAGAGAGACAGAGACAGAGACAGGGACAGGGACAGAGACAGGGGCAGGGACTCGGACAGAGACAGAGACAGAGACAGAGACAGAGACAGAGACAGAGACAGAAACAGAAACAGAGACAGAGACAGAGACAGAGACAGAGACAGCCGTGGAAGAGAGGATCGTGATAGAGAATACTATGTGAGGAGCAGAGTGCATGGAAGGGAACGCGAGGAGCAACGTGGGGGACGTAAGAACGAACAAGACATCCTTGAAAACGACCGCGCCAGGGAGCGGGCTGAGCGAGAGCGGCAGCGTGAAAATGCGGGAAGGGATCGTCCGAGGTCTGGCAGAGTATGGGGTGGACACGAGGATTTTGGTCGGAGGTTGAAAGCACGCAGCCCGTCTCCAGATCGTGGGAATCAGAATCGCAATAGGAATGATCGAGATGGAGATAGACGCGAGGCTGAAGACCGATTCGAGCGAGAAGGTAAACTGTCGCAACCAAGTGCTCGTGGCAGGAATAGGAGACACCGCCAAACAGAGAGACGGGAGCGAGATGAACAGAGAAGATAATGACAGCCGCAAATTTGTATATATGTATATTTCAGTAGTTGTTTGTATGCATTAATTATGTATTGTATTGATAGTCATTATATTTACATAGAACTAAATGATCGAATCACATTTGTGTTGGTGAACAAGGTAAAAATGATAACGAAATGAGATGCTTATATACAGAGAGGTCGTTTTCTGTCTCTACCATTTCATTTCAATTTGATAACAGAGTAACGCAGAAACACCAACAAGTTATATGTTTGTCAGTGTTGAAAATCCATCCACTGACAAATCACACCAGAAAATTTACAAGTAAATGAAAGGTTCCACGCGCCAAAACCAATTGCAGTTAATCCCAGAAAAATGAGCAGAAACCTACCATATATGCGCGAATGAAGAAAATTTTATCGTAGTGACAGCTTAGGGAAACAACGAGGCCCAATGAAGCCGTTTATATAGACACCTTGAATATCGATATTACGCGCCGGATCCGAGCTGTAAAACTTTATATACACGTATTTTGCAGATCTATACGAACGTCAGTAGTTTGCCATGTAGCCATAAACACTCTCTTACGTACAATGGAGAATCAAAGGTAATAGTGCACTTCGATCGATTATCCGGGATCTTGAACTTGGCAACGGGTTCCAAAATTAGTGAATCAGTGTGTGGAAGTGAAGTCGTTGCTCTATCGTCGCCATCCTTCCCATCTGCGCCTGTACTGCTCGAACCGGAACCATTTGCGATGGACTGCGTGCTCCAACCGACAGTCGGCGTAGAGTTAACAGCCACGTCGTTCGACATTACATCTAGAGGAGGCGCAATATTGTCTGTATTAATAATCCTAACCTCCCGTGATTGTCCGTTCTGACTTCTGAAGAACCGAGATCCTAGACCATGCAGTTGCCTGGTTCCTAAGGAATTATATCTTGAACGCGCCCTAAACTCTGCGAGAGGTCCTCTATGGTATCGGCTCGATCGGAGACTTGAGTAGTGACCTGGAGGTGGGGACCCTCCGACCAAGAACGAATCTAGCGCGTTGTCTGAGGTAGAACCATAATCGACTGCCTGCTCCTCATCGTCGTCGTAATGGTCTACTTCGTAGCTTTCGTCGTCATCTGTAAGGTTCACGGGCTGAGGGGGACCCATGAAACTTGAGTGAGTCCAATAGTCTTCTAGCAATGACTCAAATGATGAGGAAGGATACTCCCCAGTGTGGGTACTCCCGAACTGGCTGGACTGCGGCAACCGCATTGCCGAGTACTCGGCTGTCATTGAGACAGGCATCGACAGAGCCATATTGTCGATTTGCTGATCATGATATTTTGTCCGCGGCAACATATCGTCCTTATTCATTGACACAAATATCAGTCCTTGTTGAACTGGGCAAGTAAAGCCAGTAGTCGGAGCCTTGATAGTTATCGAATGCAAGGTGAAAGGTTTGTCCGACTTATGCCGCAGGATCATGTTACATTTTGGTTTTTGCGTGCAATACACCGAGTTCGTAAGAGACAAGACGCTAGGCAGATGTCAGTGAGAGATACGACGATACAACATCACATTACAGAGCCACTCACTTCCCGGGCAAATAGTCATCTCCATGCCACCCACCATCACAATACACCATCTTCAAATCCAACTGCATGGGTTTCTCTGACATTGATTGGCACAATGAGTCATCTTTCCGTTGTCGCTTGGCCACATTCTCAAGGTAGGGGTTGACTCTTCTACGAATTGTGTTCGACCGCCGCAACGGACTCCTCGTGTATGGATATGTGCTTGAAGGCTGACCCAGGGATAGTAATGATGACGATGAAATCGTAGGTGGAGGAATCAATAGTCTCGTTTCCGGATTCGAAGGTCCTGCAACTGACGGCAGATCAGAAGGACGTGTGCTTGTATTGACAACGTCTCGCCTATTCTCTAGCAGCATTGGATTCATGCTGCCTGTAGTGCCGGTCGTGTGCGACCTTCCGTACGACGACGTAGGTTGCGCCTGATTTCGAGATGACGAATGTCTAGAATCGTCACCGGATTCTGAGTATTGTTCTCGATAGAATATCCGCGGTAAAGTCGAGTTGTGTTGAAGTATTCGCCGAAGCCGCTCAAGGCTTTGGTGGGTGGATGATTGCAGATCGGAAGACAGTCCCGGTGTAGATGACCTCAAAGTCGAGGTAATCGCACTAGCAGTACTACGGTCAGCACCGGTGGTGCTCGCAATGGCACCGCCGAAACTATTTCCGTTGTAAACAGCAGCATCGGCGGCTAGCTCTTGTCCTGGATAGTCGGTGTCTCTACACCACTGTCAATACTGATTGCACGCGGCTTGAGCAAAAATAGCATACCTGACTGAAGACGTCTGGATGGGTACATTGGATGACGCAGAGGCCGAGTAATATGCATTTAACGGGGCAAGCGGTGACCGAGTGGTGCTACCAGAGATTGGGGTGGTGGTTGGATTGCCTGCCTCGTCGGCCGCCGCTTCCTGCAAGTTCGGCGCCGTGGGCTCGGCGCTCATATGTCCTTGTTCCTCAACCGTGTACACTTGGTCTGCGCTGGATTATTAGCCGTCGTGGAGAGTGCAAATGATTGCTGCTGAGAATGGCTGTCGGATCACGGCCATCCTTGCACTACGTCCAAAGGCTCATAAAGTCCCAAACGATAAACCCTAATCCAACGAGGACACTTCTTATGACACTAAGTACGCAGCTCAAGACTGTCTTTACGCTACGGTTTTGCGTCCAAGTTTCGCCGCGTCAATTGACAAACGCAGGTGGAATACTATATCTCCACCAGAAGCTTCATCATGACGGAAGAAAAACTGATATCTGCTGGTTAGTGCGAGCAGCCTGCTGACAAAGATGTTACTTGCTAACTACCAACAGAGGAGATCGCGTTATACGATCGACAGATCAGACTGTGGGGTATGGCAGCCCAGGCACGGTACGATCACTTGCTTTGCCAGTGCCAGCTGCTCTCAATTGACTTATTATTGACAATGATACAGTATGCGAGCTGCAAATGTCCTGCTTGTCAACACTGGCGCATTATCAAATGAAGTTGCGAAGAATATCGTCTTGGCTGGAATTGGATCACTCACTGTGCTCGACAGCCAGACCGCCAGTCCCTTGGATCTTGGCGGCCAGTTTTTGCTGGAGGAGTCAGATATCGGATCGAATGTAAGATACTGTGTGTTTAACTATATCATGAAGTCAATTGCTAATTACTGAATGACATGCAGAAAGCCGAAGCCTCAGCTGCGCGGATACAGAAGCTCAATCCCCGAACTGTCGTTTCGGCCGATTCTTCTAATTTCAACGAAAAGACAGCCGAATACTATGCCAAATTTGACATTATTGTGGCCACTGAACTGGAGGTCGACGATCTGGTATGTTGCATACTCTGGAAACAATCAGTTTAGTGCCTGACTGGGCTCTAGATATCCATCAACGACATGTGTCGACAGAATTCCAAGCCATTTTATGCCGGGGCGTCAATTGGTCTATATGGTTATATTTTCGCGGATCTCATTAAGCACACCTTTTCAATGTAAGCTCCATTACTATGCACCAATGCAAGGTCTCTGGAAACTCAAGTGGTCTAGTGAACGCGAAAAATCAAACATATCAATCAAACTTGGTCCAGAATCAGCAACCAGATCGATAATCGACGTCATCGTCAAGAAGGAAGGTCCCAAACTTAAAGAAATCGTCACGAAGCAGGAAACTTATAAACCACTTTCAACATCGTTACAGTCCGACAATCTAAGCAAACTGCGACCAAGAAGTTTAGTGAAAATATCTCCAGTATTGCCTGCAATTAAAGGTCGATAGATTTGCATTTGAATTCGAAATGTGGGAGTGAAGCTGATGGTATTTAGCAATGTGGAATTTCCATAAAGATACAGGATTCCAGAAGCCAACAACCGAAACTGATCTGGCGAAATTTCACCACCTTGTAGTGGACGCGTGCCGCGATTTCGGCTTACCTGTCGGTATTGTATCACCTGGGTTTACAGCGTCATTCGCACGTAATATCGGTACCGAACTATCACCAATTGCCGCGATCTTGGGCGGAGTTTTGGCGCAGGATATATTGAATTATCTCGGACAGCGGGAGCAGCCAATTCAGAATTGGGTCATCTTTGATGGGGATCGCTCTGCCGCTCCGATATACAGTCTCTAAGGATGACAGATTAGCGTGGTATTGAGATTCATAGATATTTGTATTGTAATATGTAAACTATGCGAAGGGACACATTATCATGAGCCAAACTGACAACCGAAATCACCACAAATCATAATCTTCATCAATCATAACAACCAACAAAATCAAACATCTCGTCTATCTGCCATGAATAGTACACACAGGTGAAGAAATACAATCAAATATACATGAGGCAGGAAAGAGCTTACAATATAACAGAAGACAGAATAAAAACCAACCAAACACAAAAACCATATGTATCGAAGAATCACATAGCAAATTTATACAACTTTAATCATATCATATAATCCATCAAGATAAAATATTACGAACGCCAAAACAATTTTATTTCGCAGAGTACAAATGAGATCCAACCATCCCGAATTAGCGTCTCAAGTAATTTATAAGAATCTACCATATTCTATTCTAATTCCTCGAATTATTGGCCGTTAGTTCGGTAAGTCGTCGAAGATTTGGTACTTGTAGCCCTGCAAATATTAGTTAGTATAGCGCTTCATGCAGAAATATGGAAAAACTTACATCCTGGCATGTATGTCTCTAAAACCGTCATCTGCCGTGGCAGAGCAATTTCAAAAGGGCCGCTGTCATCCAATGGCACCTGCTCGAGCAAGAGCACATCCTGATCCGCAATAATCGCCTTCTTTGCAATCACCTTGAGAATTTCCGAACTAATTGGGGCCTCGTAGTCCGCAACCTGGTACTGACTAATAAGCTTCTGAATCTGTGACGCAGTCAAGGTCCAGCAAATGTCGTAGATTATCTCAATGTCGTTGACCGTTGACTTCTTGAGTTGCAACAACTTTGTCGCCTGCATCAAGTGCTCCAGCTTGAGTGTACCTTCCGGCACGTCGTTGCTCTTGCACCATTCCTCAATACGCGTGATGTTGTAGCTAATCTGTAGACCACGCTTCCAGGACAAGAAGTTTCTGCGGGACAGAAGATCGTTGAAAGCCGTGACACCCACAAGCTTCAAGAGCTCCATGACGACCTGTCGGACGACCTCCTCCTCTAAATAGTACACCTTCATAGCCTTATGGATTCTGTTCAGGAAGTTCAACAAATCATCCATGGTGTAGCTTGGTCCAGAAGTCCCCAAAACCTTGCTCAAGAATCGGCTTCCCTCGTTAGTGACGAATCCAGGAAGCGACTGTGACTCGATAACCGCGGGAACAATCATCCTGTGAAGAATCTTCTTCAGCTCCTTCATCCAGGTGTGATAAATGTTGAACTCAAGGTTCTCGAGATCGTGCTTGACCATTCCCACAAGTCGCTCATACTCTTGGAACTCGACAGGATCCATGTTAGTTGTCTGTTCGTTCTCGACAATGTTCAACTCAGCCAGGCACACAAATGACAGCATCTCGTGAACATTAGACAGCCAGAAAGTGCCGGGCATGATAATTTCTTCGCCTTCATAGGACATCACCTGTTCCTGGATCGTCTGCATGGCAAGGGCAAGCAATAGCTCAGATTCCTTGACGAAGCCCAATCTCCACATCTCAGACGTGACGAGGTTGATGATATGCGCAGGGAACAACACCTCATTGGCAGTCATAGGATTCTGACCTGATGGATGGGGAATAACCAGCGTCTGAATGAGACCCTTGACAACTTCAAGCTGAATGTCCTCCAGCCTATCCAGAATGGTCTCAATCTCATTATCGATGTTAAGAGGCTGGAAGAACTGGTCTTTCTCGGAGTCCCCGAACGCAGCAAAATATCCAGGTGACACAATTGGTGCCGACGCCAAAGATGCCGGACGCGGATTGAAGTTCTTCGGAGTTAAAAGTCCAACCTCAGTATCCTTAACAGGCGTGTTGACGCTGTGTCGCTTAAGTGTCCTGCTGCTCTTGCCTCCTTGGAGTGATATCATACCGTTCGCGATGCCGTTGAATTGACTATCACCATTCACGTACCCATTGGCTGGACCACGAGAAGCAAGACGCTGAATTTCATCCTTCAGTCTCTGAATCTCCTCATTTAATGATAACTCAGCATCCACTCTCTCCTTCTTGGCCGCCTGCAATGCCTCCCCAAGCTCGACAGTCTTAGTAGACAACGATTTTCGGATTTCCTCGGTCTCGAGTTCTTGATTCTGGAATTTAGTAATGGCCTGACTGTACTTCTCGGTCATATCTTCCAGCTTAGTCTCGAGGTCCTGTGCGTGCTTCATCTGGTCGTTAACAGTTCCGGCCTCGGTCTCAAGCTCCGTGACGTAAACTTGGAGTTCATTGTGCTTCTGCTGCCACGACGACAATTGCTGCTCCATATGTTCGATCTGTAAGACCAACTTTTTGTTCTCCTGTGTCCGCGTCGCAAGTATCTGTGTGAGCTCCACAACTTTATTCTCCAGTCTGTAGGACACTTCCTTGAAGTGATTAATAGACCGTGCCTCAGTCTTGAGCGCAAGAAGCTCTTTCCGAGCCTGCCGTCGTCGATACAAGCTCTGTACAATAACAACTTTCCGAACAAAATCAGTGTATGACCTGCGCGCAACGTATCCTCGGAAGATATTTTGAATCATAATCGCTGCACGTTGTTGTTGGCCCTTAAGCAAGCTCTTGCGCACGAGATATCCACGCAAAACAGCTTGTGTCTTGACGATTGCCCGACGCATTTCGAGAAACGACTTCCGCGCAAAGTATGAACGCCATGCGGTCTGAACCTTCGTCGCAGCCGCGGTTAGCCGAATCTTCTCAACCATGCGTCGCGCCAAATATCCACGGATAGAGGCCTGCGATGCGATGATGGACCGCCGGATCTCGAGATATCTGTTCCGGAAATACAGTTTCTTAAGATTCTTCTGCAACAAGACTGCGCACTCGTTCAAACGCTGAGATCGCAGATTCTCAAGATACGCCAACATACCAGCACGGAAAAAAATCTTAGTTTTACCGAGCTGGTACCGATTCGGCTGTGTAATAGCTTTGGACAAGATAGCATCCGCCATTTCCTGGATTGGTTTCTCCCAATACGAAGAGTTCACCAGCATATAGTATCGGCTGACAAACTCCTCAAATGTCCA
This sequence comes from Lipomyces kockii, assembly GCA_030568215.1. Lineage (NCBI taxonomy): Eukaryota > Fungi > Ascomycota > Lipomycetes > Lipomycetales > Lipomycetaceae > Lipomyces > Lipomyces kockii. The sequence continues at coordinate 131,788 of JAJLTN010000610.1, read as the reverse complement.
ACGAGTCGGGAAACCTTCACAGCTGATTCTGATGGTCTCCAAAACACCGCACGCACGCAACTGGTTTAATACCATAGGTCCTTCGAATTTCCATGCCTCCTTTGCCTCATTCGGTTTGATACATCGAATATAGTGAACATTTGTGGAATTAATTGTGCTCATAAGCTCGATAAGGGAGCCCTTGAAAATGCCACCAAGGGTCGGCTTGCGATTAGACGCTGTGCCAAGTCGCTTCCCTGGAGCTTGCTTTACAGCCGGTTGTGTAGGCTCTGCTTTGGCCACATCGATGGATGTCTTTAGCACTTCCTTTAAAAATTCGTTCTTAGACGCCATGAGAACTTCCATATGCTCGTCTGGAACAGCGTCTCTGTTCTTCTCGATGAATCCCTCGGAGTCGTAAGTAACGTCCATAGCGTAATGGTGAACAGTAAAGGCAGTCTTGCCAAATCGAGGCTTCTTGAAATACGTTTTGTGCTTCTCAACATCAAAATTTGTATATAGCTTCTGAATCCAGGAGTCGTCTGAGCCTGAAGGAAGGCGTGACTCCTCGTCCAAGAGGGATAGGATACCGATACGCGCTTCAATGAGATCAATGCAGGGCTGATTGTCGGAGAATTCAATGAACTTCCACTCAATCTCTTCACGTACGTATTCATCCTGCTCAAGCTTGAAAACGTGCTGATTGAACTCCTGCTGAAGTTTCTCGTTTGCATAATTTATACAGAACTGCTCGAAAGAATTTTTCTGGAAATGCTCGAAACCGTAGATATCGAGAACGCCGATAAAGGATTTAGCAGCCTGCTCGATCTCAGGCGGGGCCAAGCTTCGGTTAATGATCGCAACAAGCCAGTCAAACAAGGCCGAGTAAATGAATTTGGAAACTGAATCACGGACGACGATTGCTTGCTTATAGTTCAGGTTTGTGACAATTTTCTCGCTGCGGGTTATGATTTGCTTTTTAGTGATCCACTTCGCGAAAGAAAACGAGTCGATGCCGAGAAGGTCGCAAACCCGGACGAGAGACGGCTCGGTTGATGACAAATTTGAATCAGTCCGCCCCGCAGTGATACTGATATTACCGATATGTAGCAACGCGGCTAAAATCTGGAAAATCTTTGTTTGGATCTCGCTATCAATACCGATTGTGGTAAGCGCGTTCCTGGTCAGCTGGAATTCTTCAGCATCATCAACATGGGGAATCACAGCATCACCGCCTTGGTTCATGTACTGGAACTCTTCCACTGGGAGTAATCCCAGTGTTTCCCGCTCTTCATCAGTTGCACCGGCACATAACTGATAGAAAATATGATAATTCCGCTCGGTAGCGGGCTGGAACACCAGTCGCGACCGTTCCAAAAGATAGGTACGAATTTTGGCACCAACTATATCGGGATTCGAATCAAACAGAATTTCAATGTATTTACCGAATCGTGAGGAATTGTCGTTTCGAGTGGTCTTTGCGTTACCGAACGCTTCCATAATTGGATTTGTCGCCAAAATCTGTTCCTCAGTCTGACTCAAGCTGTCGGACTTGCCGCCTTTTCGGCTCCGAGGCTTATCGACATCCTCCACGGTCGCGAAATATCGCATAATGAACTTGGCGCTGACAGTCTTTCCAGCACCACTCTCCCCAGACACGACGATTGTCTGATTCTTGTTGTCCCGAATCATGCATCTGTGCAATGATTAGTAGATGTACATGGCAAAGGTAATGTGGGACGCGAAATACCTGTAAGCATCTTCAGCAATGGCAAACAAATGTGGCTCCAGCTCGCCTCGGCGCTTGCCTGAGTACATCTGGATGATGTCTGGCGAGTATAGGCTATCCACTCTTTGGAATGGATTTGTTGCTATCAGTACGATACCACTGTAAGTGTAAATGCTGAGTTGCTGGTATCGCATGCGAATTGCGTGCATGACTAGAAGTTTCGGAATGAGGACAGATCACTAATATTGGCAAAACTTGAACATACCAGCAGGCTCGTTTAGATAGGATAAGTTTGTCAAGTCCTCATTTGCCTCGAGAATTGGAGGATTGCAGAGTGGAGGTAAGCTGGGAGAATTCTCGTCTTCGAACTCCTCTTCGGAGCATGTGACATTATTGGTCTGCAATAACAGGATATCAGTCATCGGCCGGGGACAACGACAATTTCACTAACAAACCGACTTACAATTCCATTTTCGAGAGTAAGCTCAAGCGTGACCTTGCCGCCTTCGACGGTTTTGGCAGTGACCTCAGCCTGGACCCAACCCTCCTGTTCATCCGGTTGCCAGCATTTCCTATCAACAAACGGGTTAGCAGGCGTTCATTTCGATTGTTGCCAAAAATTGCGACTGTCATTGGCATTTCGGTCCAAGACGAGATCCATTGTCCAGAGTGGCAGGAATCATCGCGAAGGGTGATACATTGTACATACGTTCCGACTTCGAAATGGGAGACCATGGCTAGGGGAAATAGTCACCCTGACGGCAAAGGACAGTTTTAGATATATTGGGAAAAGAACGGTGGAGGATGGAGAAGAGAGGCAAGCCGAAGAGGATAGGTGGGCCCACAACAACAATAATGTTTGTCAAGGAGAATCCAAACAGAGCAGACACGGGAGAAACCTAGAGCAAACAAGTTAGGCGAGACGCGTTGTGTCTGTTCGCACCGTTGTATGAAATGCAGGTGCTGCTGAAAGGGGCACCAAGCGAGCAGTTCCTAGCTCTGTTCTGGGTCGCGTTGCCCGGCCAGGGGCCGCCACAATTCAATGTCGTGCCCGCATTAGAAAATCTTACTTTTGGTTCAATGTCACCATAATTGTAGGCACTAGTTGCACATTGCCTGTGCGAATACAGCGCAATCGTCTATCGGAGATTCAGACGTGCCGCCACCGAAGCGCGGCAATTCATTTGGTAGACGCGTTGAAGTCTCAGCTATGCAGTTACAACCCCACAAACACCACAACTCGGTTGACATGCCACAGACGTCGCGTTTACAGGCACGAAGAGCAGCCACTTCCCGGCTTTAAAAGCAACGCGTGGGTTACCCGGACACAAGCTTAGTGCTGTTCTGGTGCCTATGGTGCCAATCCATGCACTACTTTTACTGCGACGTTCTGTCTAGTGATGCCCCAAGACAACACAATCCCGCCGTGGACAATCCCAACAATCTTCACAACAGGCTTTTTTTTGCCTCCATCGCCTCCTTCTCTCGGTCGACTGATCTATACCTTCCCGATCCCGACTATCAGATTCTGATTTTCTTTAGTTTTTACGTGCTTCCAGCTCCTGCTTCGATCCACACAGTAACAATGGCTGAGCCGATCAGAAACAGGCGCATCAGCGATCTCGCCAACGCGGCTCCGACACCTCAGAACACCCCCGCGTCGAACACCTACATCGCCTCGCGTGCAACCGAGCCCAGCGTCTCCACCATCCAGGAAGAGGGTACGTATTTTTTTTGTATTCATGTGCAATTCTGCAGATCAAATGCGCGGGAGTTGTCGGGTGTGCTGGCAATGTTGTGAGCGGCGATTGTTTGCGAACGGTGCGAGTCTGAAAGATTTTACATCCCATCGCCGAAAAGCGTCGACCACAGGTCATCTGGAATGTTATTTAGTATTAAATAAAATCGCCGGGGAGCGGTTTCTATACTTTCGGAATGTCTTGGATTTTCCGGAGGTTAGCAACGGTTCGTGCGCGGCGTCGGATGATCTTTTGTTGGAGCGCGCATTCGTACCCTGCTTTGTTGGGAGCGGTACAACTTCGGTCTCAACGGTTACACACAACATCGCGCAAATCATACTCGTGTTCAGATAAATTGCCTGCCGGCTCCATCCTTTGATTGCTGGAATTGTCTTTTTTGAGATTGTGAACCAATACTTATGCTTCTACCAGATAAAGCTGTTGTCGCCGGACTGGCCAACAACCCTGCACTGATCTCGATGATCGAGGGTAAGCTCGGCACTCTTGTTGGACGTTCGTCTGGCTACATTGAGTCCCTTCCGGGCCCTGTCAAGGAGAGGATTAGTGGTCTCAAGGGGCTGCAGAAGGAACACGCTACTCTTGAGTCAGAGTTCCGAAAAGAGATCCTCGAGCTTGAGAAGAAGTATGCGGAGAAATACAAGCCATTGTATGAGCGACGTGCGAAGATAGTGGCTGGCGATGTCGAGCCCACTGAAGAGGAGATTGCCGCTGGCAAGGAGGAGGATGAAAATGAAGAAACTCTCAAGAAAGAAGAAGTCGAAGAGGATGAGGAAGAGCAGGAGTCTCCAATCCCCAAGGATGCGAAGGGTGTTCCCGAGTTCTGGCTGACTGCGATCAAGAACGTACCTGCTTTGGCAGAAACCATCACCGACAAAGACGGGGAGGCATTGAAGTATTTGTCCGATATTCGAGTCGAATTCATTGAGCAGCCTGGGTTCAAGCTGTTGTTCCAGTTTGCTGAGAATGAGTTCTTCAGCAACACGGTTATCGCCAAGACTTATTTCTACCAAGACGAGACCACCTTTGATGGCGATTATATCTACGACCATGCGGTTGGCGACAAAATTGAGTGGAAGGATGGCAAGAACTTGACTGTCCGAGTCGAGAAGAAGAAGCAGCGAAATAAGCGTAAGTAAAGGTTGTGGAAATATGAGACATATATACTGACTGAAATGTGCAGACACCAAAGCTACTCGTACTGTGGAGAAGCTTATCCCGATCGAGAGCTTTTTCAACTTCTTTAGCCCTCCAATTGCTCCTGAAGACGATGATGACGAAGACGAAATTCCGGAAGACCTGGAGGAGAGATTACAACTCGACTACCAGCTTGGAGAGGAGATCAAGGAGAAACTTATCCCACGGGCGGTTGACTGGTATACTGGTGAAGCCTTGGACTACGACGAGCTTGACGAATTAGATCCAGATGACCTGGAGGACTACGAAGACGAAGATGACGACGATGAGGAAGATGACGACGAAGATGATTCGGATGAGGAGGGAGACGCGAAGCCAAAGCAGGAGGCTGCCGAGTGCAAGCAGTCATAAATGTTAGATTTTTGCCATCATTTCTCATTAAATATGACATTTACAGTCTCTATATAACTGCGGTCCTGTTCTTTATTTTGTTTGCGTTTTGTTGTCAATAATGTATTTTTTTGTGTATGGTGGTTTTTTTGTTGGTTTTGACGAATCTCACCTTGCTAAGCCGTGTTTTTGATTCTTGGTCGTTAGTTGTAATCGTGGTAGTGTAACGAGGCTAAAATGGTATATATTTATCGCATGTATTTGATGCAGTCAACAGTGCCGTATAACTGTCTCGCAACCTTCCGAGGTTGCTGGCCTGCGCACTAAAATAGGCGCGTTTTATTGATAGAAGTCGGTCCGTTACTGAGTATGGAGTATGTAGGCATCGTATGTAATTTGATTTCATGATGAACGTGTAGGTTATACGTAAATTCAATTTTCATCAACACATTGTATCCTGGGGTAACTAATAGAATATTTTGCAAATGGATGATGCGGTCCCGGCATCTAAGGAAGTGGAGCGAGACAGAATATTGGCTTTGTTGGACGGCGTCCATGCACCGCCACGAATGGCGTTATTTGCTGCGCCACAGCATTAGCAATGCTGTTCGAGGCGGCGTGACTGATATTTTGAAAGTTTTGAAAGCGGACTCGACTATTTTCCCCGGGAGACCAAAGAACGTATTTTTTCTTATATTACTCACCCATTTCCACTAGACCACTCACAACCCCAGTCACACAGTACAAGACAATACACAACAATGACTTCCCCGAAGATCATCAACAGCGACCTCTCGCAGTGGCTCCAGAACTCTGTCAAGCTGAGCACGTCTCCGCAAACCTCGTTCCTCCCAGCCGCGTCGCCGTCTCACTTCTCCGGCTCGCCTCCCCAGTCCTACTTCCCACTTTCGAGCCGGCGCTCGTCGATGAAGCTTCCGCCTCCGAAGGTCCTGAAGCCGTTCGCGACAGAAGACATCAAAATCCTGTTGCTTGAGAACGTCAACCAGACCGCAGTCGACATCCTCAACCAGCAGGGTTATCAGGTGGAGTTCCACAAGACTTCGCTGAGCGAGGACGAGCTCATTGAGAAGATCCGGTATGTGCATTGAAGTTGGAATTTGACTTACACGCACGAGGCAGGCAGTTAACTAACGCCAACAGCGACGTCCACGCGATAGGTATCCGGTCGAAAACAAAACTGACCTCCAAAGTGCTCGCGGAAGCCCGCAATCTCGTCGTGATCGGCTGTTTCTGCATCGGCGTGAATCAAGTCGACATCGAATATGCGGCCAAGCACGGCATCGCTGTTTTCAACTCCCCGTTCTCCAACTCGCGCAGTGTTGCTGAGCTCGTGATTGGAGAGATCATTGCGCTCGCCAGGCAGTTCACAGATCGCTCCAATGAGATGCACAACGGCGTATGGAACAAGGTCTCTGCCGGATGCTGGGAGATTCGCGGCAAGACGCTCGGTATTGTTGGATACGGACACATTGGCGCGCAGTTGAGTGTCTTGGCAGAGTCGATGGGCATGTCCGTTATCTACTACGACCTGATCCCGATCATGTCGCTTGGTATGGCTAAGCAGGTCGCTACCCTCAACGACCTTCTCACCGAAGCCGACTTCATCACTCTCCACATCCCGGCCCTACCCGAAACTGAGAACCTGATCGGCGCGCCACAGTTCGCGGCGATGAAGCACGGAAGCTATCTAATCAACGCGTCCCGCGGCACCGTAGTGGATATCCCCGCTCTCATCAACGCCATGCACTCAGGTAAGATCGCCGGTGCCGCACTCGACGTTTACCCGAACGAACCGGCAAAGAATGGTCCGACGTTCCACACCGCGCTCAACACCTGGGCCGAGCAACTCCGCTCGCTCAAGAACATCATACTGACCCCGCACATCGGTGGTAGCACCGAGGAAGCTCAGAGCGCAATCGGTATCGAGGTCGGCCAGGCCCTGGTGAGGTACATCAACGAGGGCGCGACCATTGGCGCTGTTAATTTCCCCGAAGTCTCGCTTCGGTCGCTCACGCTCGAGGAGGAAAACCACGTACGCGTACTGTACGTCCATTCCAATGTCCCCGGTGTCCTGCGCACCGTCAACGAGATCTTCGCCGAACACAATATTGACAAGCAGTACTCTGACTCGAGAGGCGATATTGCGTATCTAATGGCCGATATCTCGCAGGTCGATGCTGCAGATATTCGCGATTTGTACGAGAAACTCGAGCGGACGCCATTCAGGATCATGACTAGGCTGCTCTACTAAACGCTAAATTTGGTTTTCCTGCTGGACATTCGGTAAAGGCATAAATGTGCAATAGTATAAAGAGTTATAAACGTCACAGGCTTAGAAAAATGAAAAAGTTCTGTCGGATTTGAATCAAATGGGATTTTGATAATTCATCAAAACCGTATCAAGCCACAGGGCAATTCACGATGCTCTGCACCTTAGCAGTAATAAAATAGATGGCAACAATGCATATAGTATATTTTGCTATCTCATCCCTTATGATTTACTTTCTTACGCCGCCAGTGCACAAGAGGATATTATCTGAACTTAGTATATCAAAATGTTCTATATCATCAAAACTATTTAAACTAAAAGTATCAAACATGAAATTTTACAACTTCACGTATTGGCGGCAACATCGACTTAAGCATTAACAATATGCACCTGTGTACTTGGAACTTTGAAGCTACAACACGTGGCACAGTTTATACAACACAACAAGCAACGTATGATTTAGGAAATCCGACGCTGTCGTGAAAACCATTTACAAACTGGACTTACGTTAGCTGGTCCAATCTGTAATGTATAAAACGCTAAACTTACAGGTCGTATTTAACAAACTCCTCGTACAAGGTCTTGCCTAGACGAGCTGGCGACTTCTCGACGGCAACGCCGGCGGCAGTGAGAGAAGCAATCTTGGAGCTGGCACCGCCCTTACCTCCAGAGATAATCGCACCAGCGTGTCCCATACGACGGCCGGGTGGCGCAGAGACACCAGCAATGAACGAGCACACAGGTTTAGGCTGTGCGCGAGTCAAGTTGTACTGCTTCAAGAACTCGGCCGCATCCTCCTCGGCCGTTCCACCGATCTCACCAATCATGATGATGCCATCAGTCTCGCTGTCATCAAGGAAGACCGTCAAGGCATCAATGAAGTTGGTGCCACTGAATGGATCACCACCGATGCCGATTACGAGACTCTGGCCGAGACCGACGTTGGTGGTCTGGTTGACTGCCTCGTACGTGAGCGTTCCCGATCGAGAGACGATGCCGATTCTCCCGCGCTTGTGGATGTGTGATGGCATGATACCAATCTTGCACTGCTCAGGAGCACTGTTACCATCAGTTGCTGTCAACGTGAAGAATAGATATTAATAGAGCCTACATGATACCAGGGCAGTTAGGACCCACCAATCGAGTCTTGCTCTGTGTCTTCAACATGTCTACAACTCGGACCATATCGTGTCTAGATGACATTAGACTTGTGCAAAAGTCGCTCCGATGGAAGCTTGGAACCTACTGTGGGATACCCTCGGTGATGCAAACGACCAGTGGAAGCTCAGCCTTGATAGCCTCCTCGATCGAGGCAGCGGCAAGGGGAGGGGGAACGAAAATGGCCGACGCGGTCGCTAATATGATTAGCCGATTTCTCAACTAGTCTCAGCACAATCACATACCACCAGTCTCTTTCACAGCCTCATCGACAGTGGCAAAAATCGGCAGTCCCAAGTGAGTCTGGCCAGCCTTCTTCGGGTTGGTTCCACCAACGACCTAAATGTGGTTCGGTTAGATATTTGCAAGTTTTTTAATCGGATGAACTAACATACCTTTGTTCCATAATCTATGGCCTGCGTAGCATGGAAAGTACCTTGTTTACCTGTAAATCGTAGAAAACTGTCAGTATTCCTATTTTACGGACTTGACTGTAAATTTGCCGGAAGGTATCATGAGGAGATGGTCGAGCATGAAATTCCGAGGTCAACAAATCGTGAAGACGGGGAAGGAAGCAATAGCGATGACGGCAACATTTCATGTGTCACCACATAATACGCAGCCGCTCCAAGCTGGATTACAAGGAGCTCATTGCAGTCTATTGATTCCTTGGTTTACACCGACTGCACGACGAGTACCACCTCGGAGAAAAATCCATGCGTACGACCAGCCCAGTGTCGAGTAACAAATGCGGCACTTATCTTGGAAGAGAACTTTGGTATCGGAGTTGATTCTCAGGTTCTTGATGGTGTCGGAGTAGTCGAGACGTGACGTGGACGAGCTGAATGCTCGTCGCGGCGCATGTGTAAGAGCCCTGTGTTTGTTTCATGAGAAAACGGCCGCCAATTGGCGCAATTGCGTCCGGAAAAAAATATGAGGCCAAAAAAAAGCCACCTACTTGGATCCTTGTCTCACAAGGGATTTTCTGAGAGACATCATGGTTTGGGATGGAGATAATGGGCCGTGGAAATTGAGGACTGGTCGGGAGAAAAGTGGTAGTAGTTGGCGATGAGCGGCTGCTTAGGAGAGGAGTTGCCGTTGCGGAAGCTTGCCGAGTACTCAGGCACGCAGCGGGAGCCGCTGCTAACGGTGATCATACAGACGTACTTTTCAATCTTTTTGCGCATTTGTTGGAACAGTAATATTATTACTACTATTATTATGTAGAAACTCTCCTAGTCTGATATTATTATATGGTTCATAGTCGAGTCTTCTTGGCGGCATCACCAATGGCCCTCGTTGGCTGACCGCACAAGTCAACATGCTTCCGACGGATTCCACTCTAGATGGCCACCATCCGATTGAGTGACCACATCAGTTGAACACCAACTAAAAGGCAATACACCAAACATAATTCGTTCAACCCAAAAAAAGATTTGTCTAAAATTTCTATTACATAAGAAATATATATCGTACAATGTAACAATTAGTCGGGCAATATGTAGCCGAATCATCATCCGTAACTGACAACAATCAACAGGAATCGAACAGAATTACGAACGACCTTCTATCCACATTTTACTCTACTACAGCATCGTGGTCACATCGCTCTCAATCGTCTAATATGCTCTTTCTGGTGCTGCTGCCATAGGAAAGGGTGATGATAGGTCCTCCGGCACCATGGGTCGATCTAGTCGAACCTCTTCTTTGATAGCCGGACTCGAGTCGCTGGTTCTGGATCGATATCGCAACACTACGGGCCGCGACCGCGTCCCCATATCTTGTTGCCTTCTGTCACCGCCATATTCTTCCTCGGATAACTCATCATCTCCTTGACCTTGCTTGTCGTTATTGTAATCCATATCGTCATCCTCGTCATCCGCATATTCGTCCGCATACCGCGGCTTCGCGACCGCTTTCCGCCGATTGCGCATGCCATTGCTCGCCTGCTCAGCTTCTTCGCTCCCACTTTCATACACGCCGTTCAATAGAGACCTGTCCAACTTATCCGGATCCAGGCCATCAAAAGCGCCTATCGCAGGCCGTCGACTAGCACGTCCCGACGCAGTGGTATACACCGCAGCAGAAGTATCCGTACCCGGACTACTCCGCCGCGTCGAGCTCCGTCCCTGTCGGCGTCCTTGTCCTTCATCCTCAAGATCCTCCTCCAACTCTTGATCATGATAGTTAACTCGCTTACCACGCGTGCGGCCCCGATACATGCCTCCAAATTCGGCCGCAACCGCCGCTGTCTCGTCCTGAATTTGCTTCCGCTGAATTCGATAGGTCTGTCTTTTCCTCTTTTGCTCTCCTGCTTCGAGTCGCGGTAACTCGGCCGCGAGCTTTTCCGCCAGAGCCTTGGCGTGGCGAGATGTGTCTGATCCTTTAAGCTCGTCAATATATCTCTGTAATTCGTCGTGTGTGCTGGCCACTGGCGTCCAATTCACTAAGCGTTTGCGTGGATTAGTCTCTCTAAATAATCGGAACCGAGTATCGTCTGTATCGGCTTAGTATTTTCACGTATGTGCAATAATCAAAAAAAGTCGTACTTAATCCTTCAACGAGATAATAACGCCTCCGCTCACTGTCCATACCGATCGCTGGCACAGCCAACTCGCAATTCCGATCATCCTCCAACCGGTTCCCAGAATATCCTTTTGATAATATCTTCCTCACTGCTTCGGATGATATCAAGCTCCAGTGCACCAGCGCAAGCAGAAACTCCAGCCGTCCTTCCCAGTCCAAGGTTACAAATGTATAGCCTCCTTGAAATGGACCGCTATGGTTGTGCGGTCCCCAATACGCCGAACCATGACTAGACATAGCTTCCTCTATCGCACGGCTGGAGTGGCCTGGCTCGATATACTTTTTTCTGTTCAGCACAAGACTCAGAGTCCGGCACATGAACGCATCAACTTCGGGCGTCGGCTTGTCTGATACGACGCCTTCTTCGAAATCCTGCGGTCCCATATCCGGCACGCCCTCGTACAATTCTGCAAATTTTGTTCTAAACATAACCAACACCGAAATCTCTGGAACGTTACTCGGAGCCCGTCGTTCGACTACGAATTTTTTCTTTGGCAGCTTAGCAGCTTTGAACTTGGTAAGGGCCACATCTGGCTCCGGTTCCTGTTCAGGTTCGTCGACGACTGTCTCGCCAGGAGCAACAATGATGTCGTCGTCCCCCTCATCGTCCAAGTCCTCATCTTCATCCTCCGACATCAACTCGTCCTCTAATACCGAACTGAACTTCATCTGCTTTTGCTTCTTAGCAGAGTGATTCGAGGTCGTGGACTTGGCCACTGCAGCAGCAAAAACATCCTCATCACGTGGCCGCTTGCCATTACCATTTGCCGACGCGACTGTGGACCTCCTAACGATCAGTGTCGATTGCTTCTTCTGCTTCTTGGTCACCGGCGGTGTGTCGTCAAGTTGGATGTCATCCGGTGGAGGCGACAGGGAGGACTCGCTGCCAAATCCGGACGATATCGATGACATTGTGCAATCTATTTTATTCAAAATTGCCGCCGTGTAGCTATAATCCTCCTCGCGCTATGTGAGTCGACTCGGCCTGCCGTGATCAAAATTCTCACGCGTCTGTGTCAACGACACGTCTCAATTCACTGTCAATCGTTAATTAACAGCCACAAACTAAATACGACATCTGCTCGACTGAAGATTCCAGTGACCCGAGCAAATTACCAGTCGAAAACCTGGCGGGTGTGTCTGGGATCGTGATCCGTCCTGTCCAAAAAGGGTTCATTGCCTAGAGCGCGCGATTCAGAGGCGCGGTACGAACCCCTTGTTGATGTTGTTTGATTGCAATGCCATCGCCATCGCCATGGCTGCCGATTCACGATCGATATAGCACCGCCCAACAGCTCGATGAAAGCAGATGACTGCGCTGTCTCAATTTTCACAATTGAAACAGGTATAGTCATATGGCAGGGCATATTGACGACGAGAATGAGAATCGGGACAAAATGGTTGGCGATCGTGGTTTGTAATTAATCCGGCAGGACGGATCACGATCGATCAGGCGACGAATGTGATAGTTGTAGTGCACCACTCACCTTTTTCTCCTCGAATCTTTTCCGGTTGCAACCCGGAGACGCTGAGTATTGTAGCTAATTGTTATTGAATAAAATATGCAGGTTAATAGTGGTCGCTAGCGTAATATTCTCGTGCTGCCTTGTGAGCAGTGTGAATCTTGAAAACTTGTGAAGCCATAAAATAGAAACTAAGAAAATTACAGGACAAAAAGGCAGACGAAATATGAGACGCAGAGCTCGCGGGATTAGTTTTAAATTTGTGGCACGTTGTTGGGCACACACAATTTTGCGACTTGGGACTCAGCGCTACCAATAGTTGACTTTTCCCCTTTCTCTTACGCTTCCCCGCCATTTTTAATCTCACTGCCTATCATGTCTCCTCTACTCTGTCCGGCACGATTGCTTTCGGTGGCCAGAGACTATATCTTTTAATGGCTCTCAATGCATTCCGTAGATCAATTTATGTAGCAAATGTCCTCTATATCCCGGTGTCGGTTTGCCTCTACTTTTGCCGCCTCGTAGAATTCCAGAGCGTGGCCAAACTTTCCTCGTTTCTGCTGTCGATATCTTCCCTTGCAAAATGCCACAATCGGTCTCGCTTGGCTGCATATATCTGCACTAAATTTGCTCGTATCTCTAGCTAACGGAACCCGCACTCTTTCTTCTTCCTGTCCGTGAGCATTTACACTCAGTCGTCAATTCAGAAGCGTATCAACGTTTTCCTGCATTTAAATTGATCCGAAATTTATTTATTCCTATTTGATCACATATCCGGACACAATTGACTTACGTATTTCCCGTTATTGAATTTTCCGACGCGCCACCCGGCACGCGTCCGTTTCACAATTGAATCCGGGTAACATTCGACTTCCGCCTATGCCCTAACCCAATTTCCGGGCTCGCAAATTGGGCCGAATAGCCTTTCAATCAACCAATATTGCCATTACCAGAAACAGAATGGCATCACCAGAACCTGAGCAAGTCTTCCAAATAGATGAGGCGCCGGACGAGACCGCAGTCTCACAACTGCGTAAAAAAGACAGTAGCAATGGGAGCAACGACGAGCAAGGCGAGGAAGTTGTGAATATTTTAGAGCTTGGGATTGATCCCACCACAACCGAAACTGGGGTCGCCAACCCTGACAACGAATCGAAAGACGGTGATACCGACAAGGATTTAGAGAAGGCGGTAGTCAAGAAAGACAAGAAAAAGAAGAAACGAGCGCGACCGGCGCGACCACAGGTGGATCCGTCGCAAGTTCCTGAGCGGCCGCCACCGCAGACAGGCACTGTTTTCAATATCTGGTATAACAAATGGAGCGGCGGTGATCGGGAGGATAAATACATTTCGCAAACAAAGGCAGAAGGAAGATGCAATATTGGAAAGGATGCTGGGTACACTAATGCCGACAACATTCCCGGGTCATATTTTTGCTTGTTCTTTGCACGCGGATTGTGTCCGAACGGGAAGAACTGCAATTACTTGCACAGATTACCTACTATTACGGATATTTTCAATCCTAATGTCGACTGCTTTGGTCGAGACAAACGATCTGACTACAGAGATGATATGGGTGGCGTTGGTAGTTTTATGCGGCAGAACAGGACAATCTATGTCGGACGCATTACCGTCTCTGATGATATTGAAGAAGTTGTGGCCCGACATTTCGCCGAGTGGGGCGATATAGAAAGAAGTACGTATGAGCTTAATTATGAACCTTAGGTCGTACTAATCGTCGTAATAGTCCGAGTTCTCAATTCACGAGGCGTCGGGTTCATCACATATGTTAATGAAGCCAATGCCCAATTTGCGAAAGAAGCCATGGCACATCAATCTCTAGACCACAATGAGATTTTGAACGTGCGATGGGCAACCGTGGATCCGAATCCGCTCGCAAAAGCTCGTGAACAACGGAAACTCGAAGAACAGGCAGCTGAAGCTGTCAGGAGAATGCTGCCACCGGATTTCTTGGAACAATTGAACGCAGGCGCGTTGCAACCTGCTAAGAAGCGGAAAACGTAGATTGCGAAGATGTAAATTATGTATACTATTGCATTGTCAAAATATATGGTTGGCCTCATAGGGTAATGCACGATAAATACTTAAAAATTCATTAAATGTCAATATTCCTACGCCAAACACGATACCTTAATAAGATATGTAGCAATGAGATGAGATATGAGATGAGATATGAGTGAGGTAGAGACTGTGTCAACACACACTTTGCCGTGTAGCTAACAAAAACCTAAATCCCAGTAGTATCTGAGTCGTCCGTCACCTTTGAATGTCTAAGACGATGATCTTTTCCGCAGAAAAGGAGACTACAATTGCCCACTTTGTGCCCTTGTCCGATTCCTTAAGCAAGGCATCAAACAACCGGCTAGCGTACTGTCTCTGTGACGACGGTGCCCCGTTGATGATCTTCCGCCATCCATCCTGTGCAAGCGGGATTGTCGAAATTAGCGCCATCAACTCCGCCTTAAAATCGACTGCAAACACAGGCGCATCGGACAGCGAGCTTATGTAGCTAGACACATACTCGTGCGCCTTCTTTTCATCCGCGTCGCGTCTCTTCAATTTCCGCGCTCCACCTTTACTCTGTTTACCGCTCTTCTCGTTTCTGTCCGCATCGTTATGGATGACCATGACGTCTTGAGAGACGTTCACCTGTTGCTTGGAAACAGACGCGCGAGTGGTATTAAGCACCGCCTTCTCCTGTTCGTGGATTTCCTGTAAAAGGTGCGGGATGACTTCCGATCGATCAATATCAACGTCATCTCTTCGTGACATATTCTTGACCTTCACCGATTTGAAAGTGGCAGATTCATTATTCAGAAGCGATTTGACAATAATAACCCAGTTCACTCCCGACGTCCTCGAGTACGACACTAGCGAGTCAGGGGAAGATCCGATCGGCGCTAACTCGGCCTTGATTCCGCTCGCCCAGAGTTCTTGCACGATCTCAATAGCTAATCCGTACGTCGCTGCGTCAGACGAGCTGCCAACAACAAGAACGTCACACAATGCCTCGCATAACTGCGGGTTTCGTTCCTCATCGCGCGACTTGGTGTGGTACTTCCCATGTCGCTGAACAGACGAGGCTAGATGCTCCCATGCAAGATTGAACCCAACGGCACCGACGGGCTTGTCAACAAACATGGAATGGTGATAGTATTTAATCAAACTATCGTATCTTCCACCGCCGGCAATGATACGGTGCTTCTTCTGGTCGATAACGACTTGAAACATAATACCTCGGCGATAGTAACGCTCATTGTAGTTACTCAATGGGACGAGATATATCTTTTTCGTCACGCCAAACTGTCGCAAAAAGTTGCTGACCTTCCGTAAATGATTCGTGACAAAGCTGAAGTGATCGTTGCTGTAGTTCGAAGCTTGGAACAAGCGTTGAAGGCGTGACAAGCCTTTATCGAGATCATCTAATCACTTAGTAGCTGCAGTACTGTCGGGTCCCAAACGAGGCACTCACCTTCGAAGTCGAATTTATCAAGGTCATCTAGAGCAGCAGACGAGACCGTAGACTTTGCTCTAAGCTCGTTCTTGATGTCTTTCATACTAAGAGACATGTTAAGTTTGCTTAGAAGCATCAGAACAGCGGGCCGTTGAGCCTGATTTATTCGACACGCATCCATGATCATTTCCCTACCTTTTATTAGCCAGGTCCAACAGACATTTTGCTTTCACGAGGTACTTACAATAAATCCGCATGATTCAAACAAAAACACACTGACGACTTGTCGGACACAAGAAACTCGTTCACGACCTCATCAAGCACTTTCATAACTTCAGCTTCCTCAACCGCATATGCGGACGGATCGCTTGACAGGATATCAAAGTCAACTTCTCCATAAGCACGAGGCTCACCACCACCACTGGGATCCTCAGATCTATAAACATTACCAAACGTGAAACTTCGCCTGTACGGCGGTGTGACCCTGGCGAGTACGCGTGCATATGGAAGAGTCAGGTCATATGGAAGCTGCAGCACGGTTCCCGCGGCATCTAATAACTGATACCTATTCGGCACGTTATAGACCGTAGACTTTGGAAACACAACTGAATGTGTCGGAACCTCCACCGCTCCATGCAGTCGGAATATTGTCGTCAGCTTATCCTTGACCTGACCTCGCAATACCAGATCATTGACGTTAATCGCCTTTGGAATCTTGTCGTAGAGAATATCTTTCACAAGATCGTGAGACTTTGAGAATAAGGCATCACGAACCTGTGATAACCAAGGAGATGCCGGATCCGTAAGGCTACGCAAAGTCTGCTGAATCATTTCGTCTTCAATCCGGACGGGCAACTGACCTGAATGAAGCAACTCCCCAGCACTAGGCCGGTTCCCGGGTCTGTGGTCTAACAAATGCTCAATGATCATCAACTCACGAGTCTTCTCACTAGGAAAATCGCGGGGAAACGTAATCGATGCCTTGCGAAGATTCTTCAAGACCTGAACGCGTTCCATTCCAGTTTTCAGAGGATAACACATCTCGAAGAAGATGATTCCAAGCGAATACATATCAACCTTCTCGTTGTAACTGCCATCCCCAATAGCTTCAACGGCAACATAGAACGTTGTACCAACGTCAGTTGTGAGATCTTCTCCAGCAACTGCGTCGTTGCTCATGACAACCTTCTCACTGTGCACGTTCTTCGCAAGACCAAAATCTCCCACTTTGCAATTCTGAGCCTGGTCAATGAAAATATTCGTGGGCTTCAAATCCCTATGAATAATGCCCTGGCTGTGAATATGGTTTAGAGCTTCCAAGATCTGTCTTAACAATCGCCAATACTCATCCGGATTCTGGTACAACCCGTGTCTAATCAAATCATACAGAGTGTGCTTTTCACAATACTCCATCTGAATGAATAGTGTGCTCCTGATGGATTGGCCAACGATTGCTGACCGGCGCATGACGGTCCCACTGACGGACTCATTATCAGTACTTGAACCGTTATTCTGTGTGTGGTTGTCGTTCGGCGTAGAATCGTCACTGTCATAACCAAATTCAATATGAAGATCTTGCAATGAATTTGACATAAAGTCCAAGCCGCTCATGGAGTCCAACTCTTGAGAAGCATACATCTGGAGGTCGACCTCGTCATCACCATCGTCTTCACTGTCTGTCGAAATGGCCTCGCTGATACCGTCGTCCCGATACAAATGATCCTCCTCGAGCCAGGCTGCAAAATATCGAACAACGTATTGATGTGATAGCCGAGACAAAAGCATCACCTCGCTCAGAATGCTCGTGAGCTTGTTTTGGGTATGGCGAATTTTTTTTATAGCATAGAATCGTCCATCAAGCCGATTGCGCGCCCGTACAACTTCGCCATATGCACCTCGACCGAGCAGCTGACCCTCCTCGAAATCCTGCAAATATCGCGATCGGTGGTTGCCGCTCGTCAAGGTGTCCTCTTTCGCAAATCTGGAGCTCCGGCCATCAATTGAAGAGCTAGCTCTTCGGATGATTGTCATCGCCGATGACACTTGAGGACTGTAAGCCAACGCGGTTATGGGGATCTGAGCAGGCGCATCATTGCGTAAGAACTGCGATGGCAGAAGCTCAAATGCAGATGGACGTTTCCTGGAATTCTCCTTGAATATGCGCGTGAGAAAATCATGCAATGGCTCTGGCCATTCCTTACTCTCTATGAGAGCTTGCGGCGACTCATGCTCTCTTGTAACAGACTTGCCGCAAATCATTTGTAGGAACACCACGCCGAAGTCCCAAATATCTGATTTTCTCCCTGGTTTCAAATTATTGCCACCAGCGAATTCCGGAGGCGGCCACCTTCGAGCGACCAAAGACTTGGAAGGCTTGTTAGTAAATGGATGATTGGTGTCCATTTCTTCCAGTCTAGCAATGTAGCTGACGTTGGATATTTTAGCAATCGTGCCAGAGAAGGGGTTGTCGCGGAATATGCCGACTGAGCGTAAGTCAATACCTTTATGATAGAAGCCCCGTTTGTGTAAATCCTCAAGACCCTCAAGCAGCTGAATCGTCCATTCTCGGGCGACATTAATGCTAATAGTGCCAACCGTCGAAAGAAGATCGTCTAAAGTGCCGAGATTCGGGTATTCAGTCAATATATCGATTACCCATGCCGACTGCTGACGCGCTATTTTAAACTCGTAGAGCATGACAACATTATCGTGTCTGAGTATTTTCAATGAGTTGAGCTCCTCTTCAAGCGCCTCTAGTTGCCGCTTGCCGTCAGACGTGTTCCAAAACGTTTCCGTCAATTCTAATTCATGAAGCAGGAAGACTGCGTCCACATTGGCTCTGTCTCCTGTAAGCTGAGGTTTAACAGTGTAGAATCGCCCAAGCGAGCCATTGGCAATCAGCGGGACTTTTCCAACAACACGACGAAAGGTCACAATACTGCCGTCCCAAGTCTTCGCCTTGATGATTCTGTCAAACATCACTGAATCCTCGGAGAAGTCGTCTTCAATGATGCTGGCTGATTTGGAGCGATCTCTATGTTCTTTTGCTTTATCCTTGCGACGCCGCATTTCTTCCTTGATCATCTCCTCAAGAACACGCTCCTCCTCTTGGTTTGTCTGTTCAATAAACTTCTTCTGAGCCTCAGCTTCTTTTCTGGCCTTGACCTTCTCCTCCTCCATTCGGCGCACACGCTCATCTTCCAAAGTCTCTTTCGCAGATTTAAGAGTGTCTTGGATCTGCTCGAGCATTTCCTGTACCGTGGTGGAAATTTCGTAAATCATTTCTTCTCCGACGAGTTCCTTAGGACGAGCGCTGACATAATCTGTGATCTCCTTCAACTGACTGTTCCGAATGTTCTTCGGATTCTCAATTGTGATAAAGGGAACTGATCTGGGATACGTCGCTGTCATTTTGACCCTCAACACCAACGACACAACGGCCTTTGATGCCGCGTCCGGGTGCGCTTGAAGTCTAATATTGAACGACGGGCTCGCAGTTTTCTGCGAAAGGTAAATGCGTCAGTAATCGATCGATACAAATCAAGCTATGCACTGTCACACGACTCACATTCCATGCCGAGATTGACTCATTTTCAGAGAAATCGTCCATATAAATGGCTTTCAATGCCTCTACTTCATTTGTCTGTGTCTCTATATAATGATCCTTCGCCATAGCTGCGTTCGGTTTCGTTGCGCTGTAGTCGAATGATAATAAGAGTGAACAGTTATTATATTAGACTGTGTACGGACAATGAACATAACGTATGATTCACAGACATTCATACAACTGAACGCAGTAATCGTTGTTTGTCCCGTCAAATTTTATCGGTGGTGTCGTGTGGTGTCGTTTCGCGTGAATCCACCAAATATGCGAAAACTGACCAGTATGTTGGCGTGCCGGTGGAGCAACAGCAGGTACGACAAATCGTAGCGGTAAAACTGCGATAATTACTAACGGTCAAGGTGCTAAACTTGACTTGGCCGCAAAGCAATGTGCAGGCAGCGCGCGTAAGAGAGCTAGAGAAGCTGTCTATGAATCATGTGTCAGTCATTTTACTCGGAAGCGCAGATGCCATGCTACGGATGATTTGATCTCAGTTGTGGAAAGTTAGCAGAAATATGCACATACCCCTTAGCACAGCCAGCTGCTTAAGCTGCCATGGCTAGGATCTGATCTAAGTGTAGTTACGTGAAATAAAAAGATTGCGGGTGGGTTGAAGGTGAAAGAAGAAGGGAAAGAGTCATAAAAACGTTGGAGTAGAGCCCATCATCCAAGGTTGACGCGGATGCTGTACACTAGTCCCACCGTCGGTGCCGCGGAGTTTCTTAGTGCAGCACTTCTGCGGTTATGACGCTTATTGTGTATTCGTAATGGCACATCTCAGTTATGTCGACGACAAATTCGGTGCGGCGCTGATACGAGGGCAAGGTTACCCCGGCAACAATTTCATGATAGATCTCCCACCGCCTTTACTGCCAACAACAAACACAACACGTATCTCAGCAGTGAGAATACGACATATCGCGATATCTATCTATCCACGTCGCATCATCCGCCATGCACAAATTTTCTTCTTCTCATTTCTAATACAGTACTGACTTTTCTGAAACTTTGTTCGGAGATTATTAATCGCGAAGAATGCTAGACTGGTTATTTGAGGGCGACACGGTCGATGAAACCACAATTGATCAGAAACTGTTAGAAGAGGGAATAGATTTGTCTATAGGTACTATGTCATTGACATCACATGAAGGAAATAATTATAACAGCCTACTTTAGATCCGTTCCCCGAGAGCCCTGCCGCGTCAGCATGGGCATGGAAAGCTTTACCGACGTTCCTCACAGGAACTCCACTTCCGTCGCGTGAAGCTGTCGAAGACGGCGTAAACCAAGAAATATTGGACGAGCAAATTGAAGATATAAACGATGATGTTATAATGCGTGATGCTACAGAAGAATCCATGTGGCATCCACGTCATTTGTCCTCGGCAGGTCCAGCAGAGTCGCTCCGTTCTCGACTACTTCGCAAACTCACGTCGGCTGCAGCATCGTCCAAAGCTGATAAGGAAAATGCGGAGCCAGCCACGTTTATACAGCGGCCTGCCGATTTCAAGTTCACCAAGTCTGCAACGCGAGAGCCATGGACTCCTACGATCGACACGCCAACTCGCAAGCCATTACTGAAGGAAAATCCTGTGAGCATACTACGCACCCCTGGAACAGCTGGCACAAAGAAATTTGTATCGTTCGCTCCAACGCAGGATCTTGGTTCCGACGCGCATAGCGACGATGGTGATAGCTACAAGTCCACTACCGGCAGAATTCGATCAGGATTGCCACGAAATTTCCCCGGAAAGTTTCCGAGTCCATGGACGCCTAAGAGTGTTATTGATCGATTAGATTTAGCCGAAACTCCAGTAACTAGATTTGCTCTGCGGCGAAAGATTGGTGAAAATAGCTCTAGTAATGATACGACAAAGCCGCAGTTGAGGATTGACCCTGACATTGTCCAGAAGCAGGAAATAGTAGCAGAACCGTCGAAGCGCGGCAAAAGTTCTGGTGGCCGTAGCGATGAGAATGCCGACAAGAAAGAGACGGACAAGCACGATAGGCCGCGTCGTCATGCAGAGCGCCAATTGAAGAAACTTCGGTTCATATGCGATCAAGTTCTGGAGAATAACCAGAATCTAGAAATATTAGCAGCGCACAAGGCTCTTACTGATATCAGGACACGAGAGGGCAGCGGTCGGCAATCAACTCGATCCACGGCCTCTGCGACTTCGGCCGACGAAGTAGATCCCTTGTACTGGAAACGAAAATTCGAAGAAACTGAAGAGAAGCGTCTTCAGCTTTTGGAAATGCTAGAGGAGGTTCAGAAGCATTCCGAACACTTGACCGAATTTGGCCAAGAGCAAGACAGACGGATAGTAGAATTACAGCGGCAGTTGGATGAAGAGTCGCGGAAAGGGAAAGAGACCGTGCAGATGGTGCAGGCGTTATCTAAGGAAATGAGGTCTTTAAAGGAGAAATCAGCAGAAGTCAATAGGCGACGACTTAACCGACTGACTGAGAACCGAAGTATTTTAAATCAAGGTCTCGGAATAAAATCACAATAGAACGAGTTGTACAAATAGAACACAAGTTTGTGTAGGATTTTAGTGATGTGTATTAATGATGTTTTGTTTGATATGGGATTGACTTGGTTGGCGTTTTGTTTGATATTCTGTGACGATATTGTATATAAGCCATTTGTACAGTCAGTTAATGATATACTAGAGTGATTAATAGCAGACCTACACAACCATTGTTCTCAACTGCCGTCGGAGCTTCTCTTTAGGTAATTCAGGGGATAAGCATTTCCCCATTGCTATGAGGGGTAGGGTATTGACACCACGAGCGATTAGCCTCAATCGTAAGAATCCATCAATCAACAAAGGCGCCGAATTGAATCAAGAACCTTTTTTTTCAAATCTCCCAGTTCACATATATTTTCGAAATGGGTATCCTGTATGTCTGCATGCTGAGCTACTATTGTCATTGTTAAAATGCTAATCATTGGTGATCAATGTAGCGAGAAGATTCAATCAATTCAAGAAGAATTGAACCGGACCCAGAAAAACAAGGCCACAGAATATCATATTGTACGTCAGTTAAATCGCATTACTTATGAATGAATATGGGATGCTGATTTATGTTGAGGGTCTACTTAAAGGGAAATTAGCAAGATACAGAGCGCAACTGTTAGAGCCGACCCCAGGTAGCTCGTCAGGTGGTGGTCAAGGTTTTGAAGTCCAAAAAAGTGGCGGTATGTCTATAATTGATATTGGAATATGTTCTTTTTTTCGCCACACGGGCACTGATGGAGGCGTACATAATAGACGCGCGGATAGCGCTTATTGGGTTTCCGTCTGTCGGAAAATCTAGTTTACTATCTAAAATTACCAAGACAAAGTCCGAAGTCGCGAACTATGCGTTCACTACTCTTACTTCCGTGCCTGTACGTTTTGAATAAACGAGAGACTCTGTTGTGTGAGGATAGTTGCAACTACTAACAATTTGTAGGGTGTGCTAGAATATAATGGTGCAGAGCTGCAGATCCTTGATCTGCCCGGTATCATTCAAGGGGCGAGCGAAGGTAAAGGCCGCGGTCGACAAGTCATTGCGACAGCCAAAACGTCGGATTTAGTACTCATGATTCTCGACGCCACCAAAGCCGGAGACCAGCGTGCGATTTTAGAACGGGAGTTGGAGTCTGTGGGAATCAGATTAAACAAAGATCCGCCAAATATTTACTTTAAAGTCAAGAAACAGGGTGGGCTGAAGTTCAATGCTACGTCGCCGCCGAAGTATCTTGACGAGAAGATCGTGGGGAGTATATTACGAGATTATAAGGTCCACAATGCTGAGGTTCTTGTTCGGGATGAGAATGTGACGGTCGAGGATTTCATTGACGTTATCAATGCTAGTCACAGATCGTATATTAGGTGTTTATATGCGTACAACAAGATTGATGCTGTGTCGTTGGATGAAGTTGATAGACTTGCCAGACAGCCGCATACTGTCGTTATTAGCTGCGAGCTAGATCTAGGTCTGGAAGATTTGGTGGAGCGAATATGGAGTGACCTATCTCTTCTACGGGTTTACACCAAGCGGTAGGTTGCTGGTTGTGACGCAATGACGAATATGTACTAATCTGAAATCAGACGCGGCCAAACTCTCAAATTCGACGATCCGCTTGTCGTGCGGAGAAACGCAACCGTTGAAACCGTATGTGATTCAATCCACAGATCGATTAAAGACCAGTTCAGATATGCTCTCATCTGGGGCGCGAGCGTGAAATACAGTCCCCAGAAATGCGGCCTGCAGCATGCGGTGGCTGATGAGGATGTTGTGTCGATTGTTACGAAGTAGATTTGCATTTGATTATTTTGGAATACAGTGGTGTACAAACGTCGAAATTTTTAATGTATATTGGCATTTCTACATAATTCGGATGGCTTAATTGATCATATTGCATTGATATTGATTTGTCGGGGGATCTGTTGAATACCGTAAGAGGCTGATTGTGGCCGACGGTTGATGTCATGCCTGCCAACGCCTGCAAGTTTTTGAGTTTAATCATCTTGCGAAACCTGATAATCCGACCAAGTCGGCGATTCCGCACTAGTACCTTCCACCCATATTTACTAAGATGGCAGACTCTATACAGCATACAGAACAAACATCAGTAGTGCCGGAACAGTCTATAGTCGAATCAAACACTGCCAGCAATACATCATCAAAGCGAAGGCGTACACGTGATCCCATCCCCTCTGATTCCTCCGCACTAACCACCACCCACGACGCGATCAACTCGACGAAGCGACCAAAACTTACTAGCGATGGTAAAAATGACAGACCAACCTCGAATATCTCGAGTAAAATATCCAAACGCGAGAAGCGCGAGCGACGATATGCAAGACAGTTGACGAACAAGCAGAAGAAGGCGGCTAAAAATTCGCGGATAACGATAAAAGCTACGGAGTGGAGCTATCTTAAACTAGAAATGTACGCTATATATAGCAACCTATTGACATAGTACTGCCGGAATGCTAACGTCGCTTATGGAATACTGATTCCGTCGTCTGCAGTGGTCGCTTTGCCAGAAACAATAGATCTAATAACACTTTACACACTTCTACAATCAGCACTAAAGCGCTACCTTGGCATAATCGGTTCGTCACTGCATTTCGACATCCTGCACGTCGACAACCTAACCGCTTTCCTCCGCGTGCCTAGTAGCGATTTTTCTCCATTCTGGGCCGCAATGAGCGGGTACTATGTCGACGCGAATGCTACCAGTGGGTTCAAAATCGTGGATGGGTGTAGTAAGGTCGGGATCACGATTGCGAAAGCTAGCAAGTTTTTGAATGGGGTTACAGGACCGCCGCGAAAGTGGGTGACTCCTACTGCCCCTATTGCGGAGTAGTCGTCAAGTGCGTATAAGGTAGCAAAAGAAAGTTTGTATCATGGTTTGATTGTATGATAGGTGGATGGCGCATATGCGATACATTAATAATGTCCGTTATGAAAATTCATTAGATAACACATGTTTTTCATATACCCATATACATTTGTGGGAATAGAAATATTTTTAGAGTAGTACCTACAAATCATTCCCCTACATCTACATAGATGTAATGAGTCGTAAGAATATAAAAATTTGCCAGAGCCAGAGGTAGAGTCCAAATAAGGATAAGATGTATAGTATGACAACGAGAAAAAATCAAAGCATGAAACTAAACCATCATACACACATGGAAACAACGGAAGCAGACATGGAAAGCACAAACGAAACCACATGACGATCAAAATAATGTACCAAGTTTTAACCCCAACCATCTTGTTTGTTAAACAGCAGCAACTCACAAGAACAATACACTAATGACTTCCCTTAACACCAGCCAAACAATCTACCGCGCACCGATCGCGCCAATGACACCGCTTCTCTTGGGAGGTGGTGGTGGTGGCTTCTTCGCGCTGATTCCGGGACCTAATCGCCCGACTCCGCCATTGAGCTTCTTCATGCTAGACTGAAACGCAGGCGAGGACATCGCACCGCGTTCGTCCTCGAATTGCTCAGCATCTCCGTTAACCGTTGATACTTTACGCATGACTGGGGCAGGCTTCGCCGGCCTAGCAGGTCCGCCGTTAGCATTGCCCTCCGAGATAACGGTGCAGTAGGGCACCGGGAAAAGACCAGATCGTTCGCCGCCGGCAAGTTCACCGATCCACCAGCCAGCGTCGACTTCCTCAGTTACAATAACAACATCACCAGGTTCGAGGGACAGTTCGTCCTCGGCTTCCGCCTGGTATCGGAAGTTAGCCTTCACGAGCTTCTTTTTCGGCCCAAGAGATGGGCGCGGACCAGGGATTGGCGGAGGCTCGGTAACAGAACGAGACAGACGTGGAGGACCGATATTAGCAGACGAGGAGAGCTTGCCAGAAGAAATAGACAAGGTAGTAGATGTTGGGAGAGTATCCAACGTTGAACCGATATCGGCGGATGAGGTTGGCTGACTACGCAGGCCACCGAACTTGAGAGCTGAATCATATCCGTTGGAAGAAGAGCTTTGAATTGACGAGGATGAAGACGCTCCTGACTTGAAATTAGGGCGGCGAGGAGGGGAAATGTCCTCGTGAGAGTTGCCGAAGGACTTGATGGATGTGGAACGAGAACGTGCCCCCTTCGGAGTAGACGGAGAGCCGCCTGGAAGGCTGTTCGAACGAATTAGCATCTTAATTCGAGACAATCACAATATAAAGTATTGACATACTCAGACACCCAGTTCTTACGGAGATCGACGAGGACTTCATTGCATCGCTCGTAGTACTCGCATTCGGCCTCAAAGAAGTCGACAAGGTCTGCCAAATTGTCGCTCTCGGCGTCTCGGATCGAGTTCATTTTGCGGACGACATCTTCACCGGACTCTTCGTACTTTATTCTCTGTGCACGAACTTCCTCCTCCAACCTGGCGTCCTCCCGCTTTGTCTTTTGGACCTTAGAAAGAGCAGTGTCATAGGCCAGTCGTCGGTACTCGAGTTTCTTACGGGCGGCCTATAGCAGTTAGCTCCGTAACAGAATGTACGCAAAAAGCAATGAATATACGCACCTGACAGTCCTTGAACTGAGCGATGCTCTTCTCAATGCCTTCGAGGAAGTTCTTGTTAATTCGTTCGACGAATATTTCCTGGTGCCTGGCGAGCCTTTGGTTGGCAACACCGAGCCTGTAGAGAGCCTGGCCGTAAGTAGAATCGGCGACGAACTCATCGCCATATATTGCCATGGCCTGGCCAAGAATGTCGATGGGCGAAGTCTTTTCGAGCTCGTCGAGCTCGCGGCGCTTGGAGAGATTGCGAACATAGAGAGCCATGGACTGGTGCAGGCGCTCAGTTCCTTCGTAGCGCATGTTAATCTCATACTCGAGCTCTCTGAAATCCTCTGACTCTTGGGTCTTTTGCTCATTGCCGAGCTTTTCGGATGTCCACTGCCGGAGCCGGTCAATCTTTTTTGTCATCATCTTGGCCGGTAGTTAGTGAAAGCGGCGAATGGGAGGAGGTGCAAAAGCAGGCCAATTGCTGCAACCGGAGTAGAAGAGGAGCGTTTTAGGCGTGGACGACACAGGTCGGACAACGAGAAAAATAGAGAAGGAGGAGTTGTGAAGTGGAGATTAGATTAGAGCAAAGTACAAGTGGAGCGAACTGCGAGCCAAACGGGAAGCAGCGGAGAGCTGCTGCGCGACGGCAAGCGCGCAACTAAAGTTACGGTGAACGCAGGGGCCTGTTCTTCCATCATCTGGCAGTCCTATCAATGATTTTCATTACAGACCCACCGCCGCCCAATTCGCCTGCTCTGGTTCCTCTCGTGCTTCAAATCCCAGCACCAGGTCGTTGCAATTATTGTACCGTATGACTAAACCACGGACCCGTCGTCCTAGCGAGGAACAAAATGACGACCCTGGATTGGGCTTGGCGCGGTGTAACCGTTACAGGGTTGGGGGATAGATTCCACCGGGTCAACCTTCTATCAGGCGACGTTCATACATACGAGATACACTGTACCGACGCGGGGATTTCATCCAACCCATGACAAGACTACGAAAGCAGTTTCACGGTCGCCAGTTGCAGGCAACAAAATATAATAAAATATGTAGTAATAATCTGCTACATTTAACGCCGAGCACCGATAAACGGAGACGTCGATGTGACTCCTACCACTTAATTTGTGAAGGATGGCTCGGGTCCGCATCAAGAGTCTCGCAGAAGAGAACTGACTACAGCAGCATGCAGCCCATCAGGAGTGCTCTGGCTCCTGCCACCTTTGCGCCGACTTTATCGCTAGTACTCACTCGTTCATGGCCATATCCAGGCCAATCGCACGGCAGAATCATATTGACAATGTGCGGTCCGACTAGGTGCCAGGAAATGGAGCAATTGTGATCATTGCACAAACAACGAAATTTTCAGTCGCGATTTAATTAATATTGGCGATAAGGAGTGGCTTCCTATGGGTTAGGGCTCGCATCCAGTCTCGCGATAGCCGGCACTCTGTTTGGCCACCGCCTGTGTCAAGCTTGCGCTGTGCTAAATATATCACCAGCGGCGGCGAGCGGGTTGCTCGGTGGTCAAGTAACACTGCCAGTCTAGGACCGCTTTACTTGAGAACTGTCGAGATCCAAATTTAAGTCCCCGGTGCACCGTCTGCAGTGACAAAGATTAAATATGTCGTAGATCCTAATTCAGTCCGCCTTGTACATGGGCTAGGGAAGTCTCGTATCTGGATTCTCTATGTCCGGATAAACTCCGCCGTTCAGGGATCAACGGGTCCACACTCGTCTTCATTTATCGGGCGGATAGGCTTTTTTCTCATCGGCAATCCACCACGAGAGCTCTGCGCACGCGCCCCATCGTGTATCTGCTAAACCGCTTCCACGCCGTCTAAACCCTCGACCACCAATTGCTGTTTAGTTATCAGCCTGGTCCATACTTTCACTTTCATATCCTTACCTGAACATGTGTTATGTAGCTTCACTCAGGGTTGATTGTTTCTGGGGAAATTAATTTGAAAAGCTATTCGGTGTTGTAATATAATTCGTATTAATCTGGTGCTGTGTGTGCACTATCAGTATGTAATACTTTCCATTGCTCCCATCCATTATGGGAATATCTTGCGTATTATAAAATACGCTAAATATATACGCACATGACATTCTTAATATGTTCGCTACACATCCACATATATACAGCTGTCTTCAGCCGTCAGTTCACGCAATTATGCAACAATGACTCCATTGTGATTTCAGTAATTTTACTTACAGGCACTAAAGTCTCTCTTAGTCAGTAACTTCATCCTTTGGGCTGTCAAACAAAGTTCAGGGGCGGACTAGTGCACATTTTTTAACGATAGGCGCCGCTGTCAGTCGAATTACATGTCCGGAATTAGAGAAGGTTAATCGCCTACGTCTCCATTGACTGGCTTGAGGCAACTTGTACATCTTGCCCCTGTACTTGTATGACTGTTCACTTTTTGTGAGCAGGTAATAAATGACAAATATTGCGTAACAGTCTCATTTTTCATCATGCCGAGCTCCGGTTGAGTCTAGGAAACCATGCTCCCTTTGGTTGCAATACAAAATCCTGACCCGAGCCGTCAGCACCATTAATATATCATAGAATATTTCAGCACAAGGAATAATGATTGCGCATTTCATATTAGCACACAGCTGCCATTCCATCCTAATTCTTATCCAACCCCTTTTGGCTGAATGTGTGAAATTTAGATAGAACTGTATTTTGTACAGGCAATAGCCAGGGTCCAACTAGCATCTCAAGCCAGTTTTTCCAGGTAATTCCTTTCAAGAAGGCAGTATTAAACATAGCGTTAAGCACGCGCTGCATAGTTTGTGTATTTGCCAACACATACACAGATCCGTATGAGCATTAGACTAAATTGAATCGAGTTATATGTGGAATACTGGCTTCTTTTGGTGGAGGCGGTATGCTTGTACTTGCAAATTAATACTTGTACTTCTAAGCTGCTAATAGAATTCCAGTTTGCAATTTTTTATTTCTTTGATATGGTTTGTGTGGTTGTTGGAAAGCAGTGAGATGTAGATATACAGCAGATATCGTGGAAGAATTTCAAGGTTTTGCACCAGTCTATTTTTACTATAGCGCAAAGTTTGCTTGAAGGAGGTACGAATTCCAGACAAATGATAGGATGGTGTTAGTCCAGGGGGGTCTTGTGTCGATCTATTAAGGAAAGTCTTCCTTACCACCTCCACCAAAATAATGCGATGTATAAATATTTTGGTGTCAAAACCTTAAGGAAGAAATGGCACAAGACCCCCCTGGACTAACACCATCCTATCATTTGTCTGGAATTCGTACCGATTTCTAAAACTTTTGCGCTATTCTAAAAGGAGACTGGTACAAACTCTCTGTCCCTGGGCGTATTAATTGTTAATCGATGCTTCATATAATTGAAGAACTTCAAGAACCTGGTGTTTAATTTGCAGTTCACTGCTCCTTTGTGTAAAATAGGGTTTGGCGTCATATTTAGATACAAAAAAAAAAGTTGCTAAAATAAAGGATTTTTAGCACTAAATTATGAAAAGCAATTGTCTAACCTAATTAGGCTAGCGTCTATCATTAGAGACATCAGTCATTAACCGTTGACAATAAAAGATTTCTATCTACTTCAGAAGTAGAATCACTCGAAACTGCGCAGCATTAGGACCGACAATAGGCGAGTTGACTAGTGAATTGTGATCAGACCCTTGAGAGGGGAGCATGAGCTAAAGATGCAGCAATAAGGACTACAAATACAAACAGACATATCAGATGAAAAGACGTATAACTCAGGAATGTCGAACTAGAGCGTTGGCCCGCACGCGCTGCAAAGCGTACCGCAACATGCAGGTACGAAAATTTGCTTCGAACCAGTCGCGACGAAAAAAGTTCACTGGCCCGGTTTCTATCTGCCCATCACTAAAAACGTGACTGGGAATACAGTCTCCCAGCACAACCTCATCCAGGTTAGGCGGTATATCCACTCCAACGAATGCACCTCTTCTGACAAGTGTCGATCAATGCATGTTAGTTGTCAATTACACAACCCGCTGGTTATCACGTACGAAAGACTGCATGGGGTCGAGCAGAGCCTCCTGAGCACAGTCTTCATCTGGGCATCGGAAAGTCTGGAGCACGACACTTCCCACTCGACCAAACCAAGTCACGCCATCAGTGACGAGCGGTCCATACGGATTTTGTGTCAACTGGTCATGGAACTCTCTTCTAATCTGCTCAATTGCGTCGTCGATATCACTAAGTGAGTCGTAGTACCTTATGGTTGGCTTCTCGCCCCGGCTACCTTCATTTATGGACATCGCAATTCCCAATCGGCAATGCAACGCGCACACAGACCAAGAGATTGCGGCTCGCAGGCTTTCATATGACTGAGAGACTCCAACCTCAATGGCAATCATTAACTCACTATCGTTGTTATCTCTATACAATAACGCCGAGTCCCATGCTCTCGTCGTAAGCCCATTGTTTGTGGCCCGTGTCCCTCTTTCATCCGCCGAAGTGGAGATCCCGCCGGAAACTGCAGAGTCTAACCCCTGCCTGACTTCGTCCCTAATTTGGACCATTAGTTCAGTTGCCATTCCACTGTGAAGTGGACTTGGTGCAGCCTCGACGATGGCGACACCCCTAGCACTGTCGTACGACAGTTGAGGATGCCTTCAGCTTTGGTCAGTAGATTTCAAACATGCAGACTTGCACAATACGCACTTCATCTCTTCAATTTCGATTACCTCGCACACTTGATCGTACTCCTCTCGAGTAGCAGGCACCTCCACCCGCGTATCCGGTGAGAGGGGCCGTCTTACAATGTCAATCAGTTCGGTGGCTTGCATTAGTGTAGGTGTCGGCTGGTTGGTCTTGTCTCGGAAGCTAGGCTTGTAATATCTGCAGTTCTCTTTGCCGTGTTGGAAGTCTTCTTCGGGTCCTTGCTTAATATATATCTCTGTATGACATGTGACGGCAGACGATCGTCAGTTGTAGATCCATGATTTTCCAGATTGTCAATGGCACTCATAATGTCAGTCAGTAACACGGTGATCAACAGCTTTACAGAGTCAGAATTGGTGCACAGCGGTAGAATGCTCAGATTTCTAGGCAGCTCAGGAATTATGTGCAGTCAGAAACTGAAATACTTGGAAGTGCCAAAGAACTGGCTGGTTAGGATTCGACCTGTGTGAATGCACCAAAAACAAGAGCCCGATGGTAGCGGCTCACAAACCGCCCTCATCCCTACGTCACATCCGAGCCGCATGCGCATGTGCACCGTGACACTGTGACAAACAAATTACTCAGTATCACATTTTAATTTAGCTCACACGATAAGGACCCTCTGATGCTGCAATGGAGGTTTTCAGTCAATATAATTATTTCACGATGATTAATGCCGATCTGCAGCATGCATGGCAGTAGCATCGTGACAGGTTAGAGTCCAATCCCCTCCATTGTGGAAGATCATCTAGAACGCGTAATTTTTCAGGTCGCCGGAAACCAACGTTTAAAGGCAATGCGAGTAGAGGAAAGTACGCAATCCCGTGAGTGTCGTCGGGTTTACGGATCGAGCCTCTGTCCAGGTTCATTCGCGACCAAAATTTCAAGATCATTCTGGTAAGTTTTTGTGTCGGTGAAACAAAGATCCACTTTCGAAGTCGAGGACTGTTCTCATAAAGTTGCGCTCGATTCGCAGTACAGGCAAGTGCTAAATATCAACCCGGCCACTAGTCTAAGACCACGATTCACATTGTCAAAGATGCAGCTCAGGGCCGGGACACCGCACCTTGAAGGTTTTAATCAGGGCTGATTGAGGTCATGCACATCTGTCAATCGACACGTGTGGCGGAGCGTGATCGAGTCCAGATTGACGAGTTTGCGGAGCGGCGATGTGTCCGGTTATTCGTTCTTGTAACTTGCGTATCTGTAACGTTCTTTCTTGGTCGTTTGCAAATTATTCCTGAGGAGGAAAGATATTGATTGAGACAGAGTAGACGAAGAAGAACAAGAAGAAGAAGAGGAAGGAATATTGCAAGTGGCAAAGATGGTATTACCGGATCATTATAAAGTCCTTAATTGCCAACCGAATGCTTCGTAGGCGCAGATTCGAGATGCGTATAAACGGTATATATGTATATTTATTCTCATTTCACTGTCTTGTTATGCAATAATACTTGCGCTTGTCTCGTTTATATCGTTTAGTTTTGGGTTGGTGGAATTCGTGGATGCTAACCAGTCACGCAACGCACCCAGACCGCTTCCCCCCGTCCTCCACCGCTGCGTCTGCGGCGACTAGAAACTTCCAACGAGTCTCGGACGCGTATTTCGTGCTCGGCGACCCTGGCCGTCGCGCCGAATATGATCGGCAACGAGAGACGCAAGCCGGCGCGGGCCAGGAGTATTTCACGAACGACGACGAGCGGCAGAGCACGTATCAGAATGAATTCAAGGCCGCGTTTGAAGAAATGTTCCGTGACTCCGAGTTCGACGCGTCGTCGTTCGCACCCAACGATACCCATGCCGACACGGAAGCCGACCGGCGTCACGAGGAGCGGGCGGGCCGTAGCAAATTCTATACGATCCTGACGGGTCTGGCCGGCGGCGTTATCGGGTTCACCATCGCGAACGTGCCGGGCGCGCTAGCAGGTTTGGCGGTTGGCGCGAAATTGGGAAATATCCGGGATAACAAGGGAAAGAGTGTGTATGAAGTCCTTCAGGAATTGCCGAGAGAGGACAGGGCGAGAGTATTGGCACAGTTGGCACAGAAAGTGTTTAGTAGTGTGCCGTTGGCGTGATTAATGAATTGTTTGTAGAATAATTTTCATGTCGTCATCTTGGAAGCGTTGGAGGCAGTATATCTTTGCACCACTTCTGTTCGCACGATCGGGCTTAGGAGCGAGAGGGTCCGGTAATAAGCCTTCGCGTGCACCCCCGCGTGTCATGATCATCCTCTGGCCATTCTTCTTTGGCGAAAACATCGTAGTCCTGCCCTTGGTCAGTCCCATTCAACGTTATCGATCAACTATTCCAACTCACCCTTTGTTGACATCGGCCCTCCAGTTAGACGTCCGTCGCACAGCCAACTCAACATGAAACTCACAATACTCTGTCTTGCGCAAGTCAACCCAATTCCGGCAAGGCGTCTCCTTCCTCGTCATCGCGTTGCACATGCCAAAATCCCGCGCCCGGCCAACCTCAACCAGCGCTCCGTCATATTCAGATTGAAACCGGTCCCGCCGGACTTGGCGGGCCAGACGCCGGGATTTACAACAGCGACGGCGTCGCCCAGCCTCAACGTCGAGCGGCGGACCCATTATGAAGACGTCGACATCTTGTTTGAGATCTGTGAGCTTGAGAATGAAGTATGCATGTTCTCCTCCTCGTTCACATCCGTTTCCTTCTTCTGTTCTTGTTTTCGTTTGGTGCGGCGCGCGGTGTAGGCATCAGGCTCAACCGTCGCGCTCGCGATAATCTTCTTCCAATCCTTCGCATTCTGTCCCGCGTCCTCCACAACACCCTTCCTCTTCTTCTCCCTTCATTTTCTTCAGCGTAGCCTGCCGTTTGGTGTACATTATAGACGATTTCCTCGCAACAACGCCAAATACCACCCAATCAGGGTACGCAGACGGGTCGTATTCGGGCGGCGCGACGGCAGCGTAGAGGCTCGACACTGTGAATATCATTTTGTCGCGCATAGACACGGCCATGTCTGCCTGGCACCGCGATGTATCTGGTCAAGAGCGCAAGGTTGCTGTAGGAGTCGTACAAGTCTGATTGTGTGCCCGATAACTTTGACGCGAGTGTGTTCACAGACAGTTCAGGTGGGGTGCCTGGTGGCGTGGTGGGCGTGGCTGTTACCGCGCTGGTAGTGACAGACGATAAATCCGACGAACGCACCGGCGGCTCTATTTCCAAGTCGTCATCGCTATCGTCAAGGACACGAGCTGTCGTGTCAGATAAATCAGCAGGCGTAGCTCGTTTCCACAGTGGGTTGCGGACCTCCACAGGTCGGCAATTCTTCTCCGCATTTCGTGCCTCTGCATCCTCGTCCTGCAACAGTGCCGTCAATTTCGTATCACGCGCGTCTTTATTCACGTTCCCACGTCGCGCAGCCATCAAGCGCTCTCCAATTGGCATGCCGGTGTGAACCGCGGTACCAGCCGGTTTCGCAATCCTCGCATACGCCGTCCCGCGTCGTTTCTCCATCGCATCCTGACGAGTCCGTTCAACCTGCGCCATCTGCGTCGATTTCAACCCCATCGTCGGCGCCACGTGCATGCCACCAACTCGACCACAATGTACTGAATCACGTGACATTAACTGGATTAGGGTCCTTGAGGTTTTAAACTTTAATATTCCTCCCAACTTGAATTTTTCCTTGTAACTTGGTACCTGTGAGCCCAAGCTGAAACGAATTGGCTCAGCAACAAGTATGCACCTTAATTGTTCACTAGTAAGAACTCGTCTGACATTGTAAGCAGTATTCAGCGGGGCCAAACGGGTGCGAAGGACTAACAAACGAATGGCTGGGATGAGCGAGAAGAAACCAGCATCAGCAGCCGCGTTGGACGCATCCGCTCACATAGTGATCCGCTCTATTGTTGCTCAGTCTCTTGAGGCTAAGGAGCGATTATCTGAAGATGAGCTCGGGAAGATTAGAAAATATCTTGTTGCTAACCGGGTTGACGATTTTCTTGCCGAGAAGAGCGACATGGTGTATGTAACTGCGTATCTGGCTGAGGTTGATAGGCACTGTGGATTATTGATGATGAAGTAGGTCATTGACGGAAATGTACCCGCTCTTGTTTAATTCACTGTTACTTTCGCCTGGATTGGGTGAATACAGGACTGTCGCTTGTGACACACTTACAGTTTGGATCCAGAGAACAAGCCAATGCTGCTTGCACTCCAACAGTTTCACTACTCGACTTCAGCAAGAAACGACAGCTGGATCAGCGAACGATGCAGACATTGTTTTCGACTTTATTTGCGAATATTGGACTGACTCAGGTGCCGCGCTGGGCAATGCCTTACGTGAGCTGTTTATGAAAACGATCTCGCTTATTGAACGCGTATGGACAGTTGGCGAGAGAACAGAGAGGCTGGGAAAGTGGGTTGACCGGATATTGAAGTACCCCAGGACTATGCGGGTCGTGTACTTTACTACCGAAATTCTTGCGAGGCAACTGGGAGGCCATATAATTTTGGCCAAGGATCCAGCTATTATACATGATTCGCTTCAATTAACATACAGCAATGCATTGGCTAATCCTGTCTCGAAGATGATCACGGCGATTTTGGTCACAATTCGAAAGTCTGAAATTGAAGCTTTGGGTAAGAAACCGGATCCTGATGCACTTGAAGCTGTTGAGAACAAATGGCTCCAGATTTGGGGTTCGGACGTGGTTGGTGCCTTGCGAAATGATAATTTGAGATCACATGTCCAGATTTATTTGTTACCCAATATTTTCCGGGTATCAGCCGTTGGTTGCCGGCTGTTTATTAGGGAGTTACAGACGCAGCCACTGCATACTGAAATTGATATTTCAGTTTTCATAGGATGTTTAAAGGTCGGACAAGACCTCGCCCTACTCGACGAGCCATCGAACACGTCAGCTTTATCTCCGGATTTTCTGCGGGAGCTCCTCCATCACACCTCAGAAGATCTCCGAATCGGCGGCCTCTCCCTTGCAGTCTCATCTCCCCAGGCATCCAAGCCCATCCCTCCTACCATCCTCGATATCCTAACCGAAGCTTTTGACGACCTGATTCTCGAATCCGATCCCGAATTCCGTAACAGAGTGTATGGGTTCATGAGACAAATGACCACCCGCATCCGGGACTCTTGCTACGCGCTCGCCCGAGAACAAAAGAAATGCATTATAAAAAGCAACGTTTCCCGCGCGACAGAAATCGAGGCTCAAATCGACGCGAACGTGAAATTTTTGAACGGGTATCTTGATTACCTGCGAGAACTTCTTCGTCCGGGATCATCGTACCAACGCATTCATATGAGTTTGAAGTTACTCACAGTGTTGATTCGTGCTGGCTTAGATGATCGCGTTGATGCGAAGTGGCATGAGAAAAATCATATTGATTTTCCGTTTAATATATCAATTTTTACGCCGAAGACGGTTAGGGTGTTATTGGACAATTTGATGAATAATTATGAGGATGTCAGAGATACATCGATAAACTTGCTGAAAATGGCACCTGTGACAGCATTGTTGGAGGATGGTGTAGATAAGAAGTTGGTGGTGGACGGGTATGTCGAGAAGGGCCTCCGCATGATCAAAGGATTGCGCGGCCGCGAAGGCGACGGTGGCGCGAGAATCGTGGATTTCTGCTATTATTTGTACGGCAAACTTGGCGATGGAGAGCCGGAAGCTAAGTTTTTGGGCAATTTTATTGGAATACTGGAATCGGCAATTCAAGAGGCTGAACGTAATCTGTCTTCGGCGGTCAAGGATTATCCTCTGCATGGCTACTTTACCGGTCTAAGGTTTATTTTTGAGCAGATTGACTACAATTCCGAGAAAGCTAAAGGGAAGGCAGTGTATTGGAATAAGCTGCATGAGCGACTAGTCCGACTTTCTTATTCTGTATGGGGTATTGTTGAGAAAATTCTTTGCCATGATTCTCCGGAAGGTAATCTCCCAGAGGAGTTGGAGGAGCAGTATCTGGCTAGTTTAGAAGAGGAATACGGGCCTGCTACACAGCTTATTCTCAGCTATGCCTGGAGAGCTATTGGCGAATCTAGCGCTCTTCTTACGGTTTTGCTGTCACGAATTCCTGACGATGAGAGCAAGCTGCTCGACGACAAGGTTGTTACGGATTTGGGGAACCTTCTTCTCAGTGAACTTGCCACTATTCGTCATCGAGGCGCATTTTCGTCCGTTTATCCGACGTTTGTGGCATGCTGTACCCGCTGCAACTTGTCAAGCTCCAATAAATTAATCGGGCTACCAGGCAACTGGCTAGAAGAGAACATTCAGCTTATTCAAAGCAAGGCACAGTACATCACCCGCCGTTCAGGCGGTCTACCGTTTCTAGTCGCTGGCGTCTTAACGGCGGAAATTAATCCCGATAGGCCACTTCTCCAAAAGACATTCGACCGTCTCGCTGAGATTGCAGAAACGCC
>JAJLTN010000610.1:23468-94059 GCA_030568215.1 Lipomyces kockii | reverse complement strand
ACTTGTCGGACGAGAAGATTGACCTACCACAAGTCCACGCATTAAACTGCATCAAATCGATCTTCGTGGAAGCCCGACTATCGGGCCCATCAGCATTTTTCATTGATAGAACCCTCGCGATGGCAATCAACGCCTTCGCAAGCGAAATGTGGTCAATCCGAAACTGCGGCGTGATGCTGTTCGCGGCATTGCAGACTCGACTCTTTGGAAGTCGCAAGTTCACTGATTCGCGACTTACGGTGGGCACGATGTCTGCGCGACTGTTTTTCAGTCGGTTTAAAAATGTCAAGGATATCTTGCTTCAGCATTTGAAAGAACACGTGTACCAATTGGGTTCGCTTGAGGCAAGTCATGTAGAAACCGTGTATCCGGTGTTGTCGCTTCTTTCTCGGTTAGAGGGAACGAATGGATATTCTGGGCTCGATGCATTTCGACCACTTATAATGAGCTGCCTGTCGAGTAGGATTTGGAAGGTACTCAATTCTGTGCCTTTGGTTGGCTCAAAGCATTACTGACCTGTTGGAATAGATTCGAGAAATGGCGGCGCGCTCACTACTTGCACTTGTCAGCACGGCCAGCTGGCTCGAAACTTACCGGGATCTCGTAGATGATCTCTCGAAATCCACACAAAATGGTAACCATGGCCGACTGCTGGCATTACAGGTACTGTTGGATTCGTTCGCACCGCGCAGCTCTCAACCAGGTATATTACATCTTCTAGGTTTTCGATGACATAAGCTAATATTGTTCAGAAATACCGGTGGAAGTCTATACTGATCTCGCAAGTAAGTTCGAAAACATGGTCAAATGCGGATGTTCACCGAACATTCT
The DNA here is from genome assembly GCA_030568215.1 of Lipomyces kockii. NCBI lineage: Eukaryota > Fungi > Ascomycota > Lipomycetes > Lipomycetales > Lipomycetaceae > Lipomyces > Lipomyces kockii. The sequence goes on along the minus strand of JAJLTN010000610.1, from coordinate 93,228 downwards.
CGCATTCCTTCGTGTCTGCAAATCCGTTGTTGACTACCCACGCCCTGCAGGCGTTCATGCGGAAGCGCCAAAGTCCATTCTGAAGCACAAGTTCTATGACTTTGTCTTAAGTAATTTCAGGACCACTGAGAATGGTGTGGGAGATAGATTGCTCCAGGAGCAAATAATTGGATACCAAACAGAGCGCTGCGTCCAAAGACTTGTGCGGAACTCGAAGGATGAAGAAGCGATGAATATTCTCAATGATTGCATCAAGACCGATAGTTATGGCGGCACCATCGTCTCTCTGCGGATTATCTGTGACCATGTGGATGAGTTTGCATTATCTACGTGCGAGGAACTAATGCCGCCGGTATGGATGACCTGGCGTGGAAGCACTTGGAGCCAAGTCCGATCGGCTACTATCAGGTTGTTCAGCGCGTTATTGAGTCGGCTGAAACAGTGGAATGGACAGCCTGTCTACGCCACGTTTGAGGAGCTGTATGCCGCTATCGATCTACAGATTGCTGAAGCGAACACGGTGTCTGAGGCTGCATTAGAGGCACTAGGTCCGCTAGTCGCATCTTTGTCCATGTCAACAGGTGGCAACGATTATTGCTCGCGATGGAATAGTGTTCTTGAAGTGTTCAGTGACGATGATGCGGTATGTTGCACTCTACTCTGAGTACGATCTATACTAATTTCAGATAGCCATTTTCGACCAGAAAGGCTTCATTGACATCCATCATCTCTTTTGTACAGGCAGTTCTCGATTTGCAACCGCAGAATTCCAAGACAGTCTTCTTACGCGACGCGTACTTTAAATTATTGGATTTCCTTTCCGACGACGACCAGGATCTCCGTGAGATTGCGACGGACTTTATTTGCACATTTATTCTCAAGAGCAAGTACATAACGACGTGCGTATATTGCGAGAAATCGTTTGCCTATTTCTTAGTCGACGTGTTCAGCAACAGCACGGAGACATTTAATGGTCTGGGTCTTTTCGCTGAGAGGAAGGTCGCTGGCACGGTATCTCCCGCGCGGCAGATCGAGGATGCTTTCACGCCTGATTTATCGCTTTTTGTTGTCGAGAAGCAGAATCTCTACATTAATGAAGTGCAGGACGCAGAACTATGGGCTGAGTTGATTATGCAACTCTTCGGTAAAGCACGCGATAGTGATACGAAGGAGACTTCATTAAAGCGACTAGCAGAGTGGGAAGCATCCGCGGTAAAACTGTTGCGGAAGGCGATTAATCTGCATGGTGACGATGGCCCATTTGGATGGACCTCCAACGCCGAAGTCTTTGGTTTCGGACGGAGAGTCATCGAAGTCTACCGCATGCTTGAACAATGCAAATCGGTGCCGGTTGAGATTGAGGCTGCATTTAACGAGCTTCGGCGTTTGGCGAAAGATAAAGACTTGCATTGCTTGTGGAATTTGGAAATATAGACCCTGTAAATATATAGATTGAGCATACGATATTTATTCGCAGATTTGTACCATAATGTAAATTACCACTAATAAAAAGTTTATGTTGTCAAGAGTTAGAAAGTATGATGTTGTATGTGTATGTGTACATTTTAAGTCTACAGTTGAACAACCCATTCTACCAATATACAAAGGAAATTAAATAATAGTAACAGGCATGAGGCTCTTACATTCTCTCAACAGGGGTTAATCCCAAGAGAATCATTCCGCTCTTGAGGACCTCCCGCGCAGAGGAGTAGAGCGCCATGCGGGCAGTGGCGAGAGGGGGGTCCTGGCCTGCGACCCATAGGATATTGTAGCAGCTCGAAACAATGTGTGTGAGCTTGAAGAGATATGACACGACGGTTGAAGGCTCGTAATTTCGGTGGGCATTCATCAGAACATCAGGATACTGCGCAAGTGTCCGGATAAGTTCTTCGGCAATTGGCTCGGTAAGGAGAGAGAAATCCGCAGCCATGAGCTGCTCGTGCGTGATCTCGGCCCGACGTTCGACGGAGCAGAGTCTGGAATGAGCGTACTGAAGGTATGGACCAGTGTCACCCTCAAACGAGAGCATTCGGCTCCAGTCAAATTTGTAGTTGTTTACCCGCTTGGACTGCATGTCCTGGATCATAACAGCGGAAATTCCAACAAGATCGGCAACTTCCTCGGGGTTCTCGACTTGCTCGTACTTGGATTGGTTCTTCTTCATAACCTCGTGCATGGCATCCTTGGTTTCCTCTAATATTGTGTCCAAGAACACGACAGTTCCGCGACGCGTGCTCATTCCTTGGACCATACCAAAGTTAACATGGACCATGTCCTTAGCCCACGGAAAGCCACACAGTTCCATCATCTTGAAAAGCTGCGCAAGATGGAGATCCTGCTGCGCGGCTACGACGTAGATCATCTTGTCGAACTTGTACTTCTCGTATCGCTCGATAGCAGCGCCGAGATCTCGTGTTAAGTACAGCGAAGTTCCATCCGACTTTTGAATGAGCGCCTTTCCAAGCTTTTTGCTGTGTTGAGCGAAGTTAATAAGCTTCGCACCTCGATCTTCGTATAACATGCCTTTTTGCTGGAGGAGGTCAATGACCCTCTGCATGCTTACCTCGGAAATCTGGGATTCACCGGAATACTCGGCATAGTGAATATTCAGTCGCTCGTAAGTCGTTTTGTACTTTGTAATACTGAGCTCCCGGAATCGCTTCCACACAGCCAGGGCTTCCTCGTCGCCATTCTCCATTCGCTTGAAATAACCTTTGGCCTCAGAATCAATTGGCCGTGGGATGAAATAAGCCGGGTCAATGTCCTTCGCGTCCTTGAGCGGGTGGTTCTTGTCGAGAACAGCGGCAGCCTCAAGAGCAACCTTGGCCAAGTCCTTCGCCTTGATCTCAGCTTCCACAAGCTTGGTCTCGAGATCAGATTTTTCTTCTTCGGAAATACCCTCCTTCTCGAGCGACGCTTTGAGTGCGAGAACCGCCTCTGCGGCAGCACCAGCATCCTTCTCAGCGGCTTGAGCAGAGCTTACAGTAACGTAAACTTTGAACAGGTGGTTGATAGGATCACGCTCAAGTTCAGCTTCATCGCCAAACTTGGCGAACGCAATAGCGAGCAGACCTGAACTGTTAGCATTCTACTTCGACAAATTCATCAGAGAGAAAAAGTACATACCAAACTGCTTTCCCCAGTCACCGAGATAATTTATTCTAATAACTTCATATCCCAAACGTTCATGCAACGACGACAAGAAACCGCCGATAATTGTGCTTCGAAGATGACCTGCATGAAACGGCTTCGCGATATTCGGTGAACTGAAGTCGACAACAACCCGCTTTCCAGCGCCAATTTTGGCATCTCCGTACGCACTGTCCTTCTTTAAAATCTCAGGAATTACGATCTTGTAAAGCAGTTGCGGGTCGAAAAAGAATTGCATAAAGGGCCCTTTTGCCGCGACTTTGCTCAGGAACGGGGTACTTGGGTATTTCTCTACCCATTCGGCCGCCAGTTCATCTGGCTTTCTGCCTTTCACTCGGAGCCGGGGAATCGCGATGACAAGATCACCTCTGTCGGGGGTCAATGTCCATTCGAGTGCAGGCACAATGAGGCCTGGCTCGACTCCAGAGACTTCCGACAGAGTTTTGCTGATGCTGGCGCGAAACAGGTCAAATGGATTGCCGGCAATGCTGAGTGTAGGAGTATCGTACAGCGCAGGTGAGGATATGCCGAGGTTTTCGAGCCGGGAGACTACGGTCTCGATTTCAGATGGGGTCGACATTTGTGGTCTTGGAGTTGCTCGGTATTGACGGAGATTAAAGGTAGGGACGTGTGAAGCACGAGATGTAGCTGCTGACAGAAGGCACGAACTGCGGGGCAAAAAATGAGTAAATATATGACGGAATGCGTGATGGGCGGCAACCGGCATAAATTGGAGATCAATGATGTGGAATTGGACGGTGACTCTATGAAGTGAGCCTGATTGAGCGAAAAGTGCAAGAAAATTAAAATTTCGACTTGTTTTCTGGGTAACCATGGTAAATGTAAGCAGCTGTGCAATGATGAGTCAGGGAATTCAAAATTATAGCGAGGGCTAGGTAAAGTTTAAGTATTGGCCGAAGTTTGCTGAAGTTCGTACTAATTTGAGTTAAAATGAAGTTGTATTTAGGTAGATCTAATGCAACGCTAAGAACCAATAAACGCTATTAAGCTCGCGGAAATCATATGCGGGAAATGCTTGGTTCTTCGTTAGACAACTAGTAAACCCGCTTTTTTCAGTAATTCAGTGCAACTTTTTGTGTTTATTAACAGAATTATTATTTTTAGTATTATTGGTGAGTTTCCGAACATTAAGTAGAGCTACAATTAGAGTGATGGCAATCACTTCCATCTTACCCTAACCCCACGAGTGAAGGAACAGTTTGGGGTTTCACACGGCTTCTCTCTATCTTGTATTGGGCCATGTCGTTAGTGACTTACTGTCGCAACGTATAGCCCATTCGGCATGAAATAGAACAGATTTAAAAGTCATTGAAATGCAGTAGGAATCACCAGTAATAGGTGCCGGTACCTGTGTACTTCTCTGATTTGCGTTCAAGGGCTTGACAGTGATAATACTAGCAATTGAGACCAAAGTCCTGCATAGATGAAGTCATCACGAGCGTCAGTGAAGCTCGGGTGGATTTTACAACCCTCACAGTAGCTTTGCAGCTGAGCAAGGACGACATAAGCTGGCGAGACTGGCAACCTTGGCAAGAAGCAGACAGAGTGTGTCATGCATTCGTTCGGATTGCAACCGAGCTAACGGTAATCCCGAAGTGTCCGAGTCTGTCATCGGTGGCCTGTGAGTGGCAGTAGCCATTAATGTCGATTCCACTCACGACACCAGCCGTCACGTGTCAGCTCTTGTCGTTTAAACCTTGCGTTATTATTAAATCGAAAGTTGCGATTTACGGCGAGTAACGCGGGAAATTCCATTGGCGCGATGAGTTGCTCACGGCACAGGCAGACCACGAAGGAAATTTCGGCACCGGGTTTAGTGGCATGGAACGCAGGCCGACTCATTTAATTGATTGGGTCGCCCTTGACAACTGCTCGGTGGAGCAGGAATACCGTTTAATATCGGCCATGTTGGTGCTTAAGCATAGTGCAAAATGTCGCATTGCTGCTCGTCCATCGACTTACTGAACCTTCAAATTATAACCTGCCTATATTGATCCAAGGCCCGTAGACGGCATCTAGAAATACTAAGTCACACTGCGCGAAAACGGACCAAAAGATGTCCCGGATACTCATCAGCTGCGGAGCGACGTCCTGTTCCGCGGCAGATTGGAGATCTTGCGTTCGCACGAGTGTGTCGAGTCTCGGAGCGTCGAAGTCATTTGTCGAACGGATCACTTCTAGACACAATATTGCCTTATGTTCAGTGCACGCTTCCCATTCCGGGGCCGCAATCGAAAGGCGGTGCAAACTACGCCTGTTCGACTGTCACGATGAGGCTTTCATGCCGACGACGACCCTTGTGTGCTTCGGCTCTGTTCTTCGTGAATTGATCACTAGTGTAAACAAGTCGATGGCGCACGGCTCTGCTTTGTCGCGTGTCGCATGTGTCGATCGTGTCGTGTCGCGCACCTCCGTTCTCTTCGTCGTCCGTCCAAACTCAACCCACAACCGTCTTCCTCCATATTGCCTCTGCCTCTGCTTCTGCCTACTGCGTCTGCGTCTGCCACTGCCGCTACCACTACCAGCCAGACCGCTGATTGCGTGCCTGTTTCTCTCCCTGCTGCTGCACGCCTTATGGTGTGCGTCGACTGCCTGCCACACGCCGTCTAAAGAGCGTCGTCATTTAATGCCCGCCAGCCCGGCGGACTCACACGCTCGCGTCAATCTTCAGGTCTTGTCCGCGCCGTCCGCCGATGTTGGTGCCTCGCCGAACATTACTGAACAGACAAACCGCGCCACCAGCGTCAGCGTGGACTCTCGACCAACGAATGCCCTTCTACGTCCACTACCGGAGGATATGCCGACTTCCGACAACGGTGTCTCGCTGACCGCGCACTCCGAGGCTCGCACGCAGTTGGTAGAAAAACACGCACACCAGAAGTCTCGATCGAGTTCTAGAAAAGAACACAGTCGGCACTCCTCTGCATCTTCGCAGCAGGAGCCACAGCCACGGGCTCGCCGTCCGCAAGATATGGACGGGCCGCCAAATTTCACGTATATGTCCTTTTTTGACTTGCGTCGCTGCGATTGATTTGTCGTGGGGTCAAGTTTGACTGACTCTCAAGCAGGTCCTACACAGCACAATTCTATATCATCCAACAGCCTGACCGTGCGCGATCGTGTGGAAATGCTGATCGCGACCGGCGCTGTCTCGACCCTCCGCCTGTGCTCAAACTCGAGGTGCGATCGCTTGCGACTGGCGCGGTCGACATTCCGTACATGAAACGATACTCGTGGATCGTGCAGTGTTTTCTGTACTCCGCGGACTCCAATAACGGCCAAGGCGAGCAACTACCAATACATTCTGGTGGGCGTCTGTTGATTCGCGGAAACATGGTCGGCAATGCGCAGTACGCTGACCTCGGTATTGATGGGCATAAAGGCGAGAGCTGTTATTTCTGTTTTCCAGACTTATCATTCTCGACCGCGGGGTATTATAGGCTAAAGTTTCAGTGGGCATGGATCGACCAGAACAACCCATTCCATAGCCACCAGGTTCGGTCCATGGGCATGATGGGATTCCAGATCAGCGACATATTTCGAGTCTACTCGGCAAAAGACTTCCCTAGCATGTTACCTATGACTCCCATCTCGCTCGCGCTGAAACGGCATGGCCTGTGGATCCGGGGCGGCATTCAACGGACCAGACGATCGGACAATCCGAGAGAAGCGCCCGCGAGCAGGAACAAGCAAGTACGTGAGCAAGAAGAGCACGACGAGGCGGACGCGCCGACAGACAACTCGAGCAGTGTTTCTTCGATGAAAAAACGGCGAACGGACGGATGAAGATTGGTTAACAATGTTATGTTTTCCAGGATTACTAGACCATTATGGACCTTTGTATTTTATTGTTACTATGTTATGTTTTGGATATATTTGTAGCTAGTTTCTACGCTTTTGTTTATTGCGGTGGCATCCGCGACCTGCATATTGTCTCCTATTGGTGTATCTTACCATGGCGTGTAAGTATAGCTTAAAAACTTATACTATGGCAGTTCCCGGAACGTTGGATTGGATTGCACAATTATTACATTATACCTCATCGTACAGCTCATGACTACAATACAAGATATCCACATAAGAAATATCAGCCTCAAACAACAAACCTAGTACTCCAAGGGAACGAGCGTTTACGATACATACGACCGAGTGACAAGTTAATTGGATTTAACCTTTCTAGTCCACAAGCTCCTCTTCTCGCCAAACTCATCCAATTCGTATTCGTCAACAGCCGTCTTCTCGCTCAGCTGGTCGTCAGACTGTGATCTCGCAGCCATCCCTCTCGCCTTCTCGAGCTCCGCTTGTTCGTCTTCAATCTCGACGTCATCGAAATACGCATCAAAATCCGCCTTTCCATAGGGCAGATTAGCGAAAAAGTAGTCCTGCGGGAACAGCCACCTGTAATAGTGTTGTGGCAAGTTCGCGAGAGTGGGATATCTCGAGGTCCACATCAACGGCCGATGCTTGACGGCGCCGGTCATCTTGTGTTTAAACTGCTCGAAGCATTTTTCGAAATCCATTACTGTCGAGACAATACCTTGGCGGACCTGGTGGCGCCAAAAGTTGTGGTACTCAATCCACATGTAACAGTGTAGATGCGTGAGCAGGTTCCAGAGGTCCTGCATATTCGAATTGGACTCCATGGATGTCAGAAGCCAGAGCCTGAGCTCACCGGCGTACAGGAGGCGAGAGATGAACCGTGAGACATGGATTGATGCTAGAGCAGCAGGGTAGTACGGCGTATGCACGGTGTCGAGATGAATGTCGGGCGATCTTGACTCAAGAATAATCTTGATCGTACGGCCTGTATGAAGCATGCACATCTGATGAAAGAACAATAGTCCCATTTTGCCCATCCCTCGAAAATCAGTGCATGGATCGAGTCCTTGAAATCCGATCGTGCACCAGTTGTTCCCAGCGCGCGATTCCCGGCTGACTGCCGCGTAGTTGGCCCAGCGGGGCCAATATCTGTGCGAATGCAGCACGTTCCAGAGTTCGATCAGATGTGCGCTTGAGTCGTCCCACTCGACCTTCTCGCCGCACAGATCGACGACTTCAACCACGAACCGCTCAACTAGGAGTATCTGGGCGAGCGCCTTCTCCAAATAGCCGGCCGTTGGCTTTGTGACGTCCATGTTTTTAACGCGACACGTCGACACCGCTATTGCTTTGGCCATTTCAACGCTCCCCATCATGGCTGGCGACACAGCGTACTGCTTAATCGCATGCTTCTCGTCAATCAATTGATCCGACAATATCACTTCCGAATCCAAAAGCCACACCGCCCGCCGCGACAATAATCTGTGATAGGAAGGGGCATTCGGTTGCCGTGCGCGTGCTTCCTCCGCAAGACCGAGTCGGCAGATCCGGTATATAGCCGACGTGCCGAGTACTTTGCGCATAAGGAGCTTGACGGCTTTGTAGCCCGACATCCAAAGCGCAGTCCATACGAGCTTGATTCGGTACCAGAGCGACATGTCCTGCTGCTGCTGCTGAAGACGAAGATTAGTGGTACTGGTGCTTGGAGATAGGAATGCGACTGGTGACGATATTGGGGATGGGATCCTGTCTGCCTCGAGTTCGCGCTTGCGGGCGAGAAGAGAGGTCGTGATGGAATCCCCGAGCGCTTGAGTGAAGAGGATGACGAACTTGACGCTCGGGGAGAAATACGGTTGTAGATAATACTGTAGATATTCGCTAATATAGTAAGCCATATAAGTTGACTATTCACATGTAAACCGCAAAGCACGAGTTGACTGCTGTGGTGAATCCGCGCTGATGGATGATGTGTAACATGAACTACTGCATCGACTGGCAGATAATCGAAGACTTTATATATGTTGCGTCCAGTTCGATTTGAATTCGCACCGATTGATGTCAATCCAGTAATGTGTCCTCCATATAAGATATATGGCTTCCTCGTCGGCAAGCCCTAATTGAATGTCCTATGCAGCAAAAACTCGGACAGAGGAATGGCCCACGTATTTATGTATGTAATTGTCAGGCTTGTGGTGTGGACACACTGCGTACGATAATACGATAATAAGTGTGACTAGATAGTAGTTCGCGTGTCTCTTTGGCTGCTTTTCAATAAGTAAATGGTGTGGTCACAGTCTTTCCACCTTTATATGCAAGACGCTCTTTTCTCTTAATATGCAGCCACCCACCAGTATGGTCACTGTCACCGACAATTAGTATCTCCTAGCGTGAGGGCCCCTGCATCCGTTTCCGCGTACGTTAGCGTCAATATCGTCCGCACTATTCGATACATGTTTAATTACGTTGCGCAATGGATCCCCTAATTTGGTAAGCCGACGTGACGATATGCTTCAGTCTGTGCGTACACGTGCAGGTGAACTGTGTTAGGGGTTTTGTACCTATTTGGAAGCGAGTTCTTGCTCCCTCGAGGCTAATTAATAGGAGAAAGATATATTAAATCAGCTTACAGCCGAATCCTCACATGCCATACAATTGGCAAGCGGACGTGGTTCAATTTCAACAATAAAATTAATTACGGCATTTGCATTAACTATCATAACAACGAAATCGAACAAGACACAACGGAACACCATACACCTCATTAACAATAATCACAATCACATTTCACATACATAATATTCATCATTATTCACTGAGTAGCAACGCCGTAAATGTTCCGACACTGCCAATTACAAGACCTACCGCTGTAGCAGCGGCATATCGACCTATGAGAGCAGGTGTCGATGGGGAAGATGAGGGCGCAGCTAATGACTCGGCTGTGCCGGCGGCAGGCGAGCACTCTAGACGACGGCGTTTGCTGGTTATGGTATGCCGCGGGCTATTGTCGATTTCTTCATCAGTAGGCTCGTGAAGGTCCGAGAACCTTCTTTTTGCATCGACTTGCTCGCCGTCTTCGGGTTTCTGCGCCCCTTCTGAAACTGGCACATCAGTAAGAATGGCTTCACACGGCTGATCATCACAATTTTCAATTGACTGGTGGATTTCAGTATCGGGAGACGTTGGCTGTGCTAGTTGGCATGCGACTGGAGTCGAGTTGAGAAGATCGATGATCTCAATTGAGCTATGGCGTTTGTCAGACTTCTCTCCCTCGGGAGCAATCTCCACCTTGATGGGCTTCTCCTCGATTCCTGACCGAGTTTCGGCGACGGCCGAACTTTCCTTGTATTCTTCAACCTGAATCGCCGTCACGTCTTCCTTTGGCTGCTCAGTCTCAGCTTCGTTTGGAACATCGATGACATGCTCCGGTTCATTTTGGTCATTCGATTCGTTCGGCGCACACAATTCATTCTCACTCACGGATTCGGTCAACGTCGGACTAGCGGCAAATCCCATCAACAGCGGCCTCATCCAACTTACCACACGTCCACCGTCATCACGCAAGTCCGACGGGGGAGACCGGTCCTTGACCTTCTGGGCATGCTCCAACTGCTTCAGACTAGCTTGCTCGGCCTCTATTTCTGATTTTCCAGGCCGCTGGCGGATGTCTTTGCTTGCTTTGTTGAACGGCAGAGATCTCTCTGCGAATTCGCTCAATTTCGTTAGGGCGCATTGGATTGTGCTTGTGCTGGGTTGTCTATTTTCTTTGTCATCGAGAATGACACAAGAATGGATCCGTGCTTGACATGACGGACGAGAAGATGCGGCGGCGGAGAAAATTTCGTCTACAGGGATGTCGCTGGCTGTTATTTCCGCCTCGGAATCGCTAAGTTCTTGAATGCCGAAGCCGTTTAAAGGTGACGTGACAGCTTTGAGCGACGAGGACACAGGCAGCCACTTGATAGAGACGAGAATTCGTTGAGGAGGAATGACGTCTGCATGATTACTATCATTGTATTCAATACACAGAATATATGAAAATACGTACCGCCGTCATAGATGATTTTAGTGCCAAGATTAATAGTGTCCTGATCGTACAAGACAATACCATCTCTTGGGACTCGCTCACCGCAACGATAAGTTCCATGCAGTGATCCAGTGTCGCGTACCTTCAGGACACGATAGCGGGAGTTGTCGATGAAGATTGTCGCATGATGGCGGGATATGTTCGGAGAATCGAAGTACGCGTTCTCCGCGGCGGGGAAGAGTTTCTTCGTCACATTGTGTGACGATCTGCCTAGGATCACATAGGACGAGTCAGACGACTTTGTTGAAAGAGTAATTGTTCGCTGCAGCAGGGGCGAGAGGAGTCTGCGTTTGCTGAGAGCGAGTGCGATCTCGCCAGGTGGTGGGAGAGGAGTCAGAGTGAGGATGACTTCTATGGAGAGTTAGACGTGAGTGATGTGACAGGCGTTCGTAAATCATACCTTGAACGTCCATTGAGTTATCAACGTATAACTTAATGTATTCTTTAGACGATAAGCGATCTTCTTAATAGTTAGGCTGAGTTATGGTGAGTAGTGATGCTATTATTATACGCGAAGCGGAGCGTGACCAGCGAGTGAGCTGGATTATTGTGTAGACAGCGAGCGTTGGTTGGGAGATTCGCATGTTCGAATTGGGACAACTAATTGAATTGATTGATGACGTCACTGACTCCTAACTCATCACGTGATTGCCGAGTTGCATTGTGAGCCGGATAAATAGTAATTAAGCTCTGTGTTACGGGCATTCGCCGGCCAAAGCAACGTGGAGTGCTACCAGCACTCAAGTAATTTAATTTCGTGTCACTGCTCCATTAGCACTTAAATCAGTCTCATGTGGAGGACAGGCGATATTGCTGAATGCATCAGTAACATTTAAATCTCACTGTGAGGACTTGCACTCTATCCAGGGGATGTTCATTTGTAGTCAGCGTGGGTGTTGTTGTGTGCGCCTTCGTACGCTTGGTACCATAATATACTAAAACTACGGCGCACTACGACTGCGAAACTTGTTCTGTCCAGTTCACGAGTGCCCCTCTGCAATTCCTATTCAGTATAGCCGATTGAGTATCCGCACCAGTCGACAGCTGCTCGGTGCTCTGTTCTTTTACACTGGCACTGTAGACGAGCAGTCAACAATGGTCTCGACTCCACCGCCGTCTGCAGCTGTCTCGCCATCGCTATCGGTCACACTTACTCCCACGTCCTCCCACCGCACCCACATCGCGCCTACTCTCGATCCCGTTTACATCTCTGCTGAAGCTGCTACTGCCGTGCTCGCATCCGACTCCCTCGTCCAGGCTCACTCGCTTTCCGTCCTGCCCCCGACTCCCGCAGCCCTTGCGACCCTCAACGGCTTCCTCGACCACCTCGTCTTAATCCTACTCTTCCGTGCCAGGTCCTCTCTTATCGATCCGCTCCGCAACGCCGTCAAGCAAGTCTTCAAGAACCAGCTCGCTTACGATGCCATCGCCGAGGGCGAAGCCGAACTCCGCGCATACATCCGCACCCCCGAAGAGGAGTATGCTCTCCTCGGTACGCCTGCACCGACGTCCTCTGATTCCACATTCGATACCGAACTAGCCTGGCGCATGGCTCGTGTGCGATGCATGGTCTACTCCTCCCTTGGCAACGTCGATGAATCCGACGTGCTCAAGTACACCCCCGAGCAACGCAGTCTCTTCTCCACCGGCAATTCCCTCGATCTGCCCGACCTGATATCTCCCATCGCCACTATCTTCCTCACCGCAATTCTCGAGTTCGTTGCTGAGCATGTACTCTTAGTGGCTGGACGTGCTGTCCTCAGTCGCTATCTTGTGGCATCCACCTCCCAACCACACCTGGCGACTGGGGTTTTATTACTAGAGGAGGTCGATGTTGACAAACTCGCGCTCGACCCTCAGGTCGGCAAAGTATGGCGACACTGGAAGAAACGTAGCCGCGAATTGCCTCTCAACACAATCATTCAATCTCCCTCTACGAGTCCCACGTTGGTACCAACCCTCGAACAAGCCGAAGCCGTCCCAGGCAGGCCGGAAAAGGCACAAGTACTTGCTCCATCTACAGATATCTTTGACGAGGCAATCACTGCGTCACCGAATGGGAAGTACAAGAAAGTGCGGCCGATAAGTGTCGACAACGGTGTGCTCTCGCTTGGTGCCGACGATTCTCCATCCCCGGAGGAAGAGTACGACGAGCCTACTCGACAACTCGGCGAGCGCAGCATCCCCGTTACTCCTGCCATCATTCAGGTGAGTTTTTGACCGACCACTTTCCTTCGTACTACTCACATGGTATGTAGGAACGACGAAAATCCCGGCCATGGAGTTTCCACGGCCAGAGATTCTCGCTTTACGAGAGCTTTGCCGCACTGACTGGCACTCCATTTGCGTCGCCTTTGGGGGTTGGATCTGAAACCGCAAAAGAAAATGTTAAAGTACCATCCACCAACCAAAATATGGAGTCCATAGTGCAGGAAGGGATCGATGAAGAAGATTCTGCTCAGGTACTCGATCAGATGATTGCTGATGTCGCGTCGCAACCGTCGTCTGGTACTCCTCCCGGCAGGTCGGTGGCTAATCTCACGAGACAATTGTTACCTGAGGCGTTTGATACCGCATATCGGGAAGGGCAACAGTTAGAGACCGAACGACCTAGGACTATTGATGTGTCCGATGATCCTAATAATAAGACTCTTTCGGATCGTCATCCAACATCCCCAGCATCAAATTATTATTTTAGCGAATCGCAATTGGATAATGCTGTTTATGAAGAAGAGGAGCACGTAGGAGCTATTCCGAGCTACGACTACGACGTCGATGGAGACAGCTTTGACGCCACCATCGATGACGACGACGATCGCAATCGGTCCCGCCGTCGGCCATCGTCCATTGGCTCTGAAGGTAAATCGAATGATGGGGACAATGATGCGCCGGTTATTCTTCTCGCGTCGGCTCCTCCGAGCGGATATAGTAGATCCTACAGTATTGAAGAACGTCCCGATGCAGCGTTGTCCACTTCCTCGAGACGATTGTCAACTAGTGGAATTTCGACTAAGATGAAAGGAAAGAGCGGTACTCCGATCGCAGAAACAGCAATACCTGGATTCGGTACTACGGTGCCAAGTGAGAAAGTACGAAAATACATTTGGATTTCAAATCAAAAGTTCGACGACGGAAGTGGCTCGAGTGGGAGTAATACTTCGTTTAAAGGTGACTCTCCTGAATTGGAGCATGTCACGTTTGAGAGACTGTTGCAGAGCGATGTCACTTATAAGTTGAATCTCACGCCGGACAAGTTGCGGGAAGCGAAGGTAAAAATTTACGAGCATTTATAACACGATTTTTTATTAATGCCGACGTAGCCATTTTATGGTACAAATCACACGAGATCATCACTGGTGAACGAGCGGTCCACTGGCGTGGCCAAGCTACCAGAACCGCGATCTGGCAGTGTGAGCAGTATCAGCCAGACGTCCCAGTCCCAGTCCGGGCCGCCCGCAACACGGTCCTCGTCGTCCGGCTCGATATCCACTGTCTCAGCATCGCAGCAACCAGTGTCTGGATCGTCCTCCACCAGATCGCAGTCCTCAACCTTGCGCCGTTTACCAAAGTCTTCGAGCGTGTCCCATGCGTCACAATCAAGTCCCAACTGCGGGCAGCCAGATAACGGAGCACAATCATTGCCACCTTCAGCGACCACCGCAGTGCAACCACTGAAGCACGTCCGGAATGAGTCCGTGAAAGCGGCGGCGGGAGCAACCCACGAACTCATGAATCTTCTCCGCTTATCATCATCACGGGAAGACCTCAAAGATGACAATGAAGGGAGTCCGAAATCGCGACGGGCACCGGGAAAAAGTTTAGAGTATGCCCGCACACCAGGTAAGGAGAAAGTAGATGAGTACCATCATTCACAGGCGCGGCAGAAGGGCGATGTTAAGAATACTCCCGTGCCCGAGATCCCAGAGCGTTACAAGAAGTCCCAGTCGCCGCAGCAGTCACCGCGTCAAGTAAAACGGAACACGTCGATCATGAATCGTCTGGGATTCTCGGGTGTCATAGGCGGCGCTGCAAAGTCGGAGAATACGCCGTTGCTGCCGACGTCGTCTACAGGCGCGCATCCGGTTTACAGGAATAATGGCGAAATTAGGCGCCTTGGCACGTCCAATAGCAGTCGGAGTAGTAGCAGTAGTTTGGTGGGAGCAGTGAGCGGAATCGGGATTCCTCGGCCGGCAAGTAACGAGCTTTACAAGACAATGCCGCGCGACAAATTCAGGGGCGAACGGAATAGTGCTTCTGCGGATTTAGCTAATTTCCTACGAACTACTGGTCCAGACGAATCGCCGTACCAGGCTTCCTGCGAAAGTCTCTCGTCGCCAGGAGGATTAAAGCCAGAAAAAAATCGTCGTTCGTCATTCACCAACAAAACCGGATTAAAAGGATCGTCGAATAGTCTTCCGAAAAGAGATCGCAAGAAAGGAGTACGATTACTCGGCTTTCTAAAGGGAGAGAAGCATGTTGCCGTATAAACAGTTCCTTTTTTTGCCTTGTTATTTTTTGTAAACGTGTAACGATTCTTATCGAACTTGATGGTATGAAGCAGGCAGCATTTTGCATTCAAAGCATTTGTCGTTCACATAGATTTTTCGTTAAATAAATATATATGAGTACAACCTAGGAGTACATAGAACTTCGTCGATTTTGGATCTAGTATTCGCTTACTCAGAACCTTCATTTGACGACCCCGATATTGATGGAACATTCAAATACGAAAACTTGCGCTTGCAATCCCAATCTGAATAAATTTCATCGTTAATATTTTAAAGTTTCCATGGTCGGAAAATTTTATTTCCGCGATTGTGCCCTGACCCTGTGAGATTGACGTTGACAAATACTGTATATATATTTTGGATCGAATTTTCGAGCGTCGTGGGTATGGGCTATAACTTATGGTAAGTAAACAAACGATGAGAGACTGTAAATTGACGTGATGTTCACTGATTATTTTGTTGCCTTGAAACCTTTATTTTACATGGTCATCACAGAGTGATGTATTTGATATGGCAGAAAAGATGAGTTTTGACATGGTAGTCACGTCTTGTAATCATAGTTCAACAAGGAGATTCATGGTAGAAATTGTAGATAGACATCACGCGACCATAGCCAACAAAGACAAATCAGGAAAAGAACTCTGCCTATTAAATATCGGATTTAGCAATAACTTTTAAAGAAATATGTTATGTTTATATACTGCACAATTTCGCGCGATCCAACTTGCTATCGTACATTCACTTAATTCACATCTGTTCAGATCATCTTGCTCAAAATCTAATTGAAACTGTTACAGTTTACTGGTAATATTGTCTACAGGTGCCACTATCTCGTGGTTCCTTTCATCGTCTCTGTTGCTGTGTTCCCGGCGCACCACTAGGCAATCCAGGAGGCATGCCATACCCCGGCGGCGGGGGAAAGCTCAACCCCGGTGGTGCGCCGGGTGCACTACTGCTTAATCCCGGTGCACCAGCCGGCAGAGTACTGGACAAACCAGGCGGAACGAAGCCAGGAGGAGGAATCGGCAGCGCACCTGGCGGCGGGACAGGTAACGCTCCCGGTGGTGGAATTGGGAAATTCCCAGCTCCCAGTAATCCTCCGGGAGGGGGTATCATCATTCCTGGCGGCGGAATCGGGAAACTTCCCGGCGGTGGCATTGGTAGTCCACCCGGCGGCGGAATAGGCAGACTTCCCGGCGGTGGAACTGGCATGCCGGGCAGGACTGGTGGTGGGGGAATCACGCCGGATGGAAACTGGTAAGGGAGCGAGGAGCGAGCTATTTGGCCAGCCGGACTTCCGTCTGAGTATTGTGAGGTTATGGAATCTATGATGGCCTGCGCTTGTTCTTGACTGATTGCTAAAAGTGCTTGTTAGCATCCGTCGAGATCTTGCATAGTGAACTGAAACACTGGGGACATACTCTGGTAGTAGTCGATGACATTTTTAATGTGATTTCGACCACTATTATGTGCTCGTCGGACACTTATCGAATCGTGTGTGAGGTATACTATTGCATTGTTAAACATTGAAATCAAGTAGCATACGCGCAATACATACCATCGCAGTAATCGCAGAAATAGTAAACCTGGATGTCAGTTCACTTTTCTAGAACACCAAGTTCGCAAACATAGTACTCATCTTAGGCATCGTTATAATACTTGTTCTTTTACCAAATGACAAATTTTCTGCCGTTGTTACATTTAAAGTCCTGTCCCGACTTAAAGGGTTTGGGTGCGCCGATGACGATGAAGTGAGGGATTGCTCGTGGCGGAGGCGAACTGAATGCGTGGGTCGGTGCCACACGTTCCGGTACAATATGGACTCAAGACTCGCGAGATTGTTCCCAACTAGCTTTCATGAGCGCCGCCTCTGTATATGTTCAACGCCATCGTTTGCACGCATTCGTTTAAGTAGCTTGAGTATAAGCACGTTTTGTCATTATTGATTGCCTCATTCATATTCGAAAATAAATATTCTACTATAGAGAGCGCGGAACACTGCATACACAATGTCAAAGTCTGGGAGTGCGTCTTTGCTACTTAAGCAGTACAAGGATTTAACCGACCCCAAGCTTAACATGCCGTCGTTCCATATCGAGGTAAGTCATTCTTCTTTATGGTGTATTTCACTGTTTTGAATGTGGAAATAAGCGCTAATTGTGGGAGTAGTTGAAAGACGGGAACATCTACGTGTGGTATGTGGCTCCTCGTCATCTCGTTCCGAAGGATCTCGAAGTCGCTTGTTTCTCATCAACAACGGCATACTGACAGTCGACCGTATAGGAATGTCGCAGTCATGGTACTGAACAAAGAATCAATCTACCATGGCGGCTATTTCAAGGTGCTCAAGATCTTCCTCCGACTCCCGCAGATGCGCGGTGTTCGATTCTCGATATGCGGTGACAGCATGACTAACCCAAAAGGTGTCATTTAGGCTGAGATGAGGTTTCCGTCAGATTACCCATTTAATCCGCCAACATTTCGGTTCTTACGACCTTTTTTTCATCCGAACGTGTACCCGAAAGATGGTGGACTTTGTATCTCGATCTTGCATCCGGGCGAGGACGCTACGTCAGGCGAGGCGCCTTCGGTATGTAGCTGCTTTTGTATGTAACCTTTAGAGGGAACTTAAGGTTAACGGGATATAGGAACGCTGGAGTCCTGCTCAGGTATGAAGAATGAAAGAAGAGTTGGTGGGCGGGTTTCTAATCGAGCATTAGAGCGTCGAGTCAGTGCTCGTATCTATTCTCTCGCTTCTTGAGGATCCGAATCCGGATTCCCCTGCTAATGTTGATGCTTCTGTTGCATGGCGTAATGACAGAGAGAGATACAACAATACGGTCAGACGTAAGTCCGACATTTATTGTCTAGTTGTTCGGCACGAGAAAGGGAGGCTGATGAGTGATGATGTAGGCCAAGTTGAGAAGTCGAAGGAGGATATCCCGGTTGGATTTAAAATTCCGGAATCAGAGGTATATACCGCGCCACCAACTGAAGATGTTGTAGATGACTCGTTCTGGTATGAGGACGCCGATGTTGACGATGATGATGACGATTTTGACGCCTGTGGCGACGATGACTTCGGAGAAGATGACGATGATGAGGGTGTGGTGGATTTTGACAGTAATGACGAGGATGTCGATATGGATGACCGAGAAGGTAAGTTTTTAGGTTCGGCGTTTAAGGCGTGCTGACCTGGATGTAGACTTATGCTCGGACAAAGACGACGGCTGCACGGATACTGGCGAGACTGCGCTTGATTCAGAGACCGAAGTCACGCCATTAAAGAGGGGTGTCGATAGAAAGACCGTTGATACTGGCCTGGAACCTCTGACTCCATCTCCAGAGAACGAGAAGGTTGATATGCTCGACGAGAAACGAAGCACCGTCTTGGATCCCCACGAATCCGAACTATAAACGCTACACTGTACAAATCGGTCTGCGGACTCATCCCGCCTGAGGAAGGAAAAAGGGGCTTATATGATACTTGATATCGCATATTGTACATTTTATAGTTTTCGTTGTGCATGCATGGTCATTTTCGGAGTCGGGAATGGTATGTGGGTTCACAGTTTCGTCTTATCCACTCCACAGTATTAGTGGCTTGTCATTGGTTGTACTTGTGTTATGTGGGCGTAAAGTATATTGCATTTTATTATTGAGCGCTTTGCAGTACTATTTTGGATTTTTTGAATGAATTTTGTCTATATAGTCTTGCTGTCATTTAATGGGTGTCAAATCTTTTAGTTAATTAAATGTGTGTACTGTATATAAGTTTCAGCTTATGGTCTGTATTGTCACTTAATATTTATATGAGAGTAATAACTATATTAGTATGATGCAATGCTGGACAAAATATAAGGTTTACTGCTGTGCTTAAAATGTTCGAGCCCCGCCGAGAAAAATACTCCCGATCTGGGAAGACGTTTGTAAGTCTGCGGCTTCAAGCGGGCGAGCACTTGCATCGTTATACTAACAGCTCAATTAGAACGCGTTTTGTGTGGAGGAGCAGAGAAGAAAACAAGTGTATTTGCTCGATTGCAAAGTAGGTTGTGCTTGCAGAATACGCCACGGTACAAGGCATTGCTGACGTCCACATAATTCACCGACTACTTTCGTTAGCTCGCCCGCTTGTGTTTGAAAGTAATATAATGCCTCTTGGAGAAGAAAGTGCTTCGGCGTCCACATTTGATCAGTTAGCGAAGGACCTTGATAATGCAAATATCATGACGCAGAATCGCACCGACGCCAGTGAGACCTCGGTTTCGGATGACACGGCGACGGACGAAGAGAGCATTTCGAGCGTCGAGGAATTGACTGCAGCCGTACTGAATAGTCAACCGCGGTCGCCGCCTTCTCAGGCGGATCAGGACATGGCCGCGAAGATCAAGGATGAAGCTAACAAGATCCTGGCTGAAGGAAATTACTCTCTCGCTGTCGAGTTCTACTCCCAGGCCATTGAGTTGGATCCTGAGAAGGAAGTTTACTGGGCGAATCGAGCGCAGGTATGTGTTACTTTGAAATGTAATCGGACCGAGGTCGTCTAACGACTTGTGGCGTTAGGCATATATCAAAGAGGAAGCATATGGCGCTGCAATTGCGGATGCGACAAAGGCTATTAATATAAATCCGAATTACATCAAGTCTTACTACAGACGAGCGCTCGCATATACCGCTATTTTGCGGCCGAAGGATGCGTTGAAGGACTTCAACACTGTTGTGCAGCGAGCTCCCCAGGACAAGAACGCACGTGCCAAGAGAGATGAGTGTCAAAAGATTGTTCGCCGCCTAGCATTCGAGTCGGCTATCGAAGTCGGCGAAGAAGCGTCAGTTGCGGATAGTATCGACTATGAGGCCATGGTTGTTGAGGATTCGTACGATGGTGTGCGTCTCGAATCAAAGACCCAGAAGACTGTCAACGGAAAGTATCCAAAATTGCAGATATCGTTGGAATTCATACAAGACATGATCGAGCGATTTAAGAAGGGACAACGGCTGCATCGAAAATATGTTCTCACGATCATTATTGAGGCCATGAAGTTATTCAGAATCGAGCCCACTATGGTCGAGGTCCATATAGAGGAAGGTCTAACTATGTCTGTGTGCGGTGACACGCATGGCCAGTTTTTTGATCTTATCGAGCTATTCAGATTTAATGGCTATCCTTCAGAAACACACAGCTATCTTTTCAATGGCGACTTTGTCGATAGAGGGTCGTGGTCAACAGAAACTGCCCTGCTTCTGTTTGCATACAAATGGTTATATCCTACGAGGTTTTTCTTGAACAGAGGTAATCATGAGGCAGATGAAATGAACAAGGTGTATGGATTCGAGGGTGAATGTAAAGCAAAGTATTCGGAGAAAGTGTTTAAAGTCTTTTCCGAGTCATTCAGTAGTATGCCATTGGCCACTTTAATCGGAAAGAACTACTTTGTGTTACACGGCGGTTTGTTTTCGGACGACAAGATTACTTTAGAGGATGTTAGAAAGTTTGATAGATTTCGGCAGAAACAACCAGGTCAGAGTGGCTTGATGATGGAAATGCTCTGGACCGATCCTCAGCCCCAGCCTGGACGAGGGCCGAGTAAAAGGGGCGTTGGTTTACAGTTTGGCCCTGATGTTACGAAACGATTCTGCGAGAAGAACGGTCTCATGGCTGTGATTCGGAGCCATGAAGTTCGAATGGATGGCTATGAAATCGAGCACGGCGGCAGATTAATCACAGTTTTCTCCGCACCTAACTATTGGTAAGTATTTAATATTGGTGGTGCGTTGGAATACATATGCTAACGAAGTATGCAGCGATTCACAAGGCAACAAGGGAGCCGTTATTAATATCAAGAGCGACTACGAACTTAACTTTCAAACATACGATGCCGTTCCACATCCAGATATCAGACCGATGGGTATGACCTCATCTATTTATAAATGATTATGTTTGGCAATGGGCTAACATGTTACTGTAGCATATGCCAGCAACTTGATGATGTAAGGCGTCATCGTTGAGGGTCAATGTCTTTGTACGATATGAAGTTTGGTACATACTCATGAATAAAAAAGCTATTTATAGTACAAATCCAGATATGTGCTATAGAAAAATTTTAGCATTCGCACTATGTATCGTACAGTCGCTCGAAAATCCAATTTCATGCGCCCAGTAAATGCCCAGATATTATCATGAATTCAAGTTCAGAACTTCAAATCGTTAGTAATATAATCCTAGCAGAAACGTATTATCTGGCAATCCACTTACTCGTATTTCGTAACTTCCGGCCCGAACCACGTACCGCACCCATTTTACAGATGAGTAGTTTGATTTTTCGAATACCTTCAGGTACCGCACAAGTAGGCCTGAGCTGGTAAACATCATTAACGAAAACTGCATAGCCACGGGAGGGCGCGACCAGGTCTTGTGCTTCGTCATGGACGATAATAGTTCCGCTTCGCCAGAGAACACATACTCTGATCCACCTGTAATTCTCGATACTTTCCAGTTTATCGCATTTTCCGATGGCTCGTACTTGGCCTTTCCTTGAGTGACATGAGTATTCACCGACGCCGTATTTAACGGTGTTGGAATCTTGAGAACAACATTTGTCGCAAACAATTTGGCTCCGAACGTCGCCTTAACAGCGACTTGATATTCAACTTTCGTCCTGCCAATCTCGTTCACCAAAACATGAACTGTGAACGGGAGATTGATATTCTCCGTGGCGCGATATTTCATAAGCTCGAACTCACCATCTGGCGGAATGAAACTGATCGTTCGGTCGGCATCGAATTGGCCTAGTCGGACGCACTGATGAAACTGGCAGTCCTCCAATGTAACCGAACCAGCTGCTGCCTTTGCCGCTCTTTTCGATTTTGAATTACCGTCATCTGGTCTGTCAATCAGTAGCCGATCGTTCAAGCCGAACTTGCACTCTGGCATGCCAGATAAGAATGCTCGCAGAATAATCTGTCCGGCAACGTCGGCTCGCAAGACAGTTCCTAAACCGTTAACGAGCTGTATGCGCAATCATAATCCCTTGGAAGCATACCAGTAGCGCTCATCAATAGATTGACGTCCTCGAAAACATCAACAAACACCTCGTTTCGTCGATACTTGATATCATCTCGTCGCCAAGACATCGCGCCCGTTGCCTGCATGGTAATCTTCCTCGACTCCTCGGCTCGAATTTCTGACCGAACACCTTCGGTCATAATATACATCTTCAGTGTATCCGTTTCCGTGTTTTGCGGATATCCAAAATCCATGACTTCATCCAGAAGCTCGTAGATAAGTGTGAAATTGTTTTTAATTGCCTCCTCATCAAGTTTACCAAAGTACGCTCGTCCTAGAGCGACGATTTTGTAGAGAAATTCGAAAATCAACGCGACATCGGCATTCTGACGTGATACAGCAACAATATATATATTCTCGTGCTTTACATGGCAAAAAGTCGTTGTACCTAATGTTAGTACTGGTGAACGGACCTTAAAATATGATTAGCCTCTCGCCTCGACTCCGTGAGAATAAGCTACAAAAGACATACGTCTGTATTTGAAATGACCTGGATTCGAAAAAGATCCGATATGCTTCGCCGAAGACCATCGCGATATATCCGAGAGATCAGGACTTCACCTTTTTGGTTGTACAGAAGGATTGCGGAAAGCATGGCCGCTCGGTATAGTGAGATTGGGTATCAGGATAGTCGCGACAATCAAGGGATCCGTTTTATCGTCAGCACGAGCGGTGCCGATTAGTGAAATGATTAATCTGACCAAGTATACAGATTCGGCTGCCGATGTGCGTGGAAATAGTGTGGAAAAATGAGGCACTAAAGCTCGGCGCTGGGAGGATGTCCGAGGTCAAATTATTATGAATCAAGTTGACGGTCAGCTATCCCTAGCAAGAGACATCCAACTATTGCACTTGCCAATAATATTCTTCCACTCGCCAGTCAGACTCGATTTAGCAACTACGGCGAGGCCAGATTTCGAAGGACGTGATTTCACGCGTTGTCGTCTTGTTCGCTTGACTTATCGGTTAGCTCAGCCGGATGTCTCTGACACTGACATTTGTTGGCCGCTCCCGCCGGATTTAAACCGGGTCACACGTCTCCACGATCACGAATCTAAACCTTGGTTATGCTAAACCGTGAGAATTCGCAGCCACTCCGCCCATTGAATGAATCGAAATAATATATAAAGGTATAGTTAACAGTAATAGACATTTACATAATCTAACATCCACTCTACACCTTCTCTTAGTTATGAATTAGTTATGAATTGTATAAAGTTAACTTGCATGGCGTATTCGGTAAAGGTTTAGTTAGTCTAGACTATGATACGACATAAATTGCAGGACTTCTATTTGTAGTCTATACGTAGTTTGTCTAAAGCTAAGCTAAGGCCACCACGCACGCAAGAAGACGATTATAGATCTCAAACGACGGAATCTTGACGGATAAGACTGCGACCACAATGACAGAGCTGAATTCTACGGCGATGCTCAAAAAATTGGGCTCGTCGCTTGTTATAAACGTGCAAGTTAGATGGCAATGTGGACACCCCCGATCTCAGACGTACAGATCTAACCCTATGACTTAGGGAGCACACTCGAGTGATTTTTGAATCAGGCAAACGCCGCGATGGATAGTGGAAATACAAGCCAGTAACCATTAGCCTTGGCCCTTGCGGGTTGTTGGTTTTTACTGAGCAGGAGAATGACAAGCTAAAAGAGAGTAGCAGAGCGAGTCTGTAATCAGTCAGCAGTTGGAGTTCAGTGCTGTACTACATTGTTGAGTGATCGAGGCAGGCGCGACAGTCCGGAGGAATTGTTGCATTGCCTCGTTGCATTTCAGCAGATTTTACACATAAATTGTGTAATAACACAGGGCCGTCAAATTCATATTAGGTTCGTAGACAGTTCACGATTCTGTAGTTACACGTAGAAGCTTATTGTCCTGTGCATGGAACGTCACTGCTACAGCTCTTTCTGACATAATAGCACATATGCCACAATTTTATGGACCATTGTATAATCTGCAGCAGGCTTCACAGTAGAAACAACTGGACATAAGTTAGCTATATACTATCATTGTAATGTACACCCAATTGTTTTCTAATCCCAATCAACATCATCGTCTTCACTCTCTGCCTTCTTCGCAAAATTTAATATTGCCGAGCTTCCTTCTCTAAGTTTACCAAGTTTTCTCTGGATGACACCTAATTCAATAACAGCGTTAGCCACTGGAACTCACGAGTGAGAGGGACCACCAGACGGACCTGACTTCTGTAACTGGGACTCTAGCATGTCCGAAGTGAAGTGATCACTATTTCCTAAAGATTCAAATCCCACAAGCCGCAGTACTTCTTTTCCATCTATAAAGCATATAACGCACGGAAGTACCTGGATTCCTAGCCGAACCACTAGGAAAGTAGCGTTATCGACGTTAACGCTGATAAATCGGGTCCCCATATGTTTCGCAGTGAGTGCCTAGAAATAATCAGCAGCCATGGGAGTATCTCACGCCGGGACAATACCTTCAGACGACTGTCCATGATCTCGCATCGCTTAAATCCAGGGTGAAAGAAGTGAACGACACTGTATTTCGTAGTTCTGCCACCAAATCAGGATGATTCATCCAATATTCAAATAACGCTTATTAACCCACGTTGTTATTTCTAAAACCTCCTTTTCTGTAGCAACTTCCGTCAAGATTCCATGCCCCGTGTCGTGGAACCTCTTTGCGGCTTTCATTCTGCAAGACAAATCAGTCGGATCTTTGACCACAATAGCACGACACACATACTGCGAATGAAGCTCCTGCATTCTCATTTCTCTAAAAGCATCTAGTGCAGCACTGTCTTCCTCCAGTAATTCTAAAAACTCGTCATCGTCCACAGAATCATTGTCATCGTCTCGTTCTCTAATATTTTCTCCTTTTGAGATTAGAACGTCAGTATATGAGTCGAGAACGTTGGCGGTAGCAGCGTCCATTACACCACCAAAACAAATTGTAATCCTTCAGGAAAGTACTGATGGTTCCTGAACCACCAAATTGTGTTGCCCAGGTAGATCCCTGCATTTGTGTTAGGTTTAGGGTACACACTGCGTGGAGATTCATGACGGAAACTACCTTTATATGTAAATTAGGTAATGTGCACCGAAAACATTTTGGCATACTGTCACTCACTGATTATTTTCTGCCCTAACCCTCGGTCACTCGCTGATTATTTGCTTGAAAACCCCTATTCGCTACAAGTGTTTGTTGTTGCTGTTCTACCCCCTTTTTTCCCAGGCTTGGCGTACCATCACCAATGTACCCTAAACCTGTCCACTCACTTACTGAGGCGTTGGATTAGGGTAAATATGTTTTGGAACTTCTCTGGCAGCAGATCATACACAAGTTGGAAATTCACGTGTCGAACTGACATTAGGGGTTCTTCATTTTATTTGTCTAGCTAGCTCTGACCACCTACGGCCTTATTGCATTTCAACGGACCAGGGGGATACTATTCTGTTAGGCTCTTAGAGCTATGCTTGATTGTCGTTGTTGGGCTTGGCTTGATGGTAGTCGGTCATACACTACATAATTAGTGAAACACTACATAGTTGATGTGGTTAACAACCTCCCACAAGTCACGCATTCAACACCATGCCGGTAACCAGTAACTTTGTGGTTCGCCTCCACAATGAGAAAGAGCCCAGAGGCCAAAGGTACCTAAAGGCAGAGACGATTGCAAGGATTTTGCACGAATTTAGGGACGGGTGGCTGGAAGCTGAGCTCATCAACGGTTATCGAATAGTGGTATGTTTCAGTGGGAACTGAATGAATGCACGTCATTGGTGTTTGGTGGCATATGTTCTAACGTTTGGTGGGCAGATATCCCCTGACAAGCTAGCCCGCTATACCAATGGCATGAAAGCATTTGAAATGTATTCGATCGCGGAAACTCCGTCTCAGCCATTGGCAGTCAGGTCTCGCAGGAGGCATAAGCCGATATCGATAGACACTGACCTCGAAGGTCTTGAGACCATTTCCAGCCCGGCCCCAGCAGTACAGATGAAGAATGAAACGAATGAAGGTGACATAATCCAGGACGATATTGGTAAAGCAGACCTCTTGCCATTGGACGGTAAATCTCTCGTGGCCGTACCATCAAAGCGTTTCAGAAAGAGGCCTTCGAATCTGAGCTCTGAGAAGCGTCGAGTCGGCAGCAGATCTCGAAAAGGTTCCTCTGATGATGAGCTTGACTACAGCTCTGATGATATTCCACTTGCGCGAATGTCTATATTACGAAAAAGACCAAGACCGGTCTATACGGAAGATCCATTACTTCACGATTTATTCGATGACGAACAGGGTGACAGTGAGAGTAGTACGACGAGCAGAAATTTACGATCGCTGAGACCCGCAAAAAGCACTCCTGTAGAACATCTGGAGCGAAATTTAAAGCGCAGAAGAGGTACAAGCGTAGAGTCTGTACGCTCAATTCGTTCTACGGGATCCGACCGCTCTGCAGATATATCTGACAGACATTTAGCTCCCCATGTTAAGCGAGTGAAAGTCGGGAAAAATGAATCGGAGCAACGATCTGGTCGTTCTCAGCTTGTAGCGACTAAGAAGCGATTTCCTTCCGAAGACTATGCTTCAGAGTATTCGCGGCGGCATATTCAGTACTGCGATACCTGCAAAATGGACAATACGCATATTTTTGACAAAGGACTGTTGATCCATTGTCAGGGGTGCTCATTTTCGTACCATGTGTTGTGCTGCAAGCAGCCAGCATCGAAACATGTCGTGACTCTGGCCACGAAGCACCTACTTGTTCTGCAGTGCCGATATTGTATCGGAGCGGAGACGACTGATTTTGGAAGTCAGCTTTGTTTTGTCTGCGGCCAAGAAGGTCCCAACTGCAAGAAGTTTAAGCCATTTGTCCCACATCCAACATTAATATCGTCATCTTCTACGCCCAGATCTCCTGTTGCAAGTGAAACTGAGAACGTGAAATTAGAGGAGGAGAAGGTTACTGACGCTCGCATGTTTAATTCGGAAAGAGTTATGTTCCGCTGTTCGCGGTGTCGTCGATGCGCTCACTACGATCATCTTCCTCCAGTCGAGACAGAAATCTCCCAAGACGCTGATATTGTGTCTCAGTATTCCGAATTCTTATGTTCGGTGTGCGCTGAATACACCGCGAAAGTGGAAAATATCTTAGCGTGGAGACCAATACAGAAACAAGGGGAAGAGTCTTCTCAAGAGGTATCTTTGACAACGGTGCCAGGGTACCAACGGGAGTACCTTGTCAAATTCGAGCTTCAATCCTACTTTAAAGTCACATGGGTTCTAGGGGGTTGGCTACTGTCTACTGCGAGCAGTGCTCAGCTTCGATCGTTTCATAAGAAGCATCCGTTTCCAGTATACACTATCGGGGACGCTGTGCCCGAGGATAATTATCGAATCGAGGCTATTCTGGAAGTGACCTACAGGGGTAATAAGAGCCGAGCCGATATGCAGTTCAAGTCGAGGGAAGAGGAATTGAACAGTATAGCCGGAGTGCAAGAGGTTTTCGCGAAGTGGAAAGGACTATCATTTTCTGAGCGTATGATCGCGGAGATTTCGTCAATGATTCATCAGATCGGGTTGCTAACTGCTTTAGTGTTCTGGGAAGAGCCGCCGTCAGATTCGCATACCGAGAGATACGCCGACTTCCAAGAGGCATATGAAGATTATGTAAAGGGATTCTATATTCATCTTCCGCAATCCACTTCAACTGATATCCAAAAATTCAGGAAATCTACATTTTCACAGCACGAGTTTAAAGAACAGCCTAAGTTTATTGAGGGTGGGATTTTGATGGAGTATCAATTGGAAGGTATGAACTGGCTCTACTTCAAATGGTTCCAGAATAAACCAGCGATACTCGCGGACGAAATGGGACTTGGAAAGACGATTCAAGTCATTTCATATTTGTCGATTTTGTTTCATGTTCATGGTGTCTGGCCTCTACTGGTTGTTGCTCTTCAATCGACTGTTCCAAACTGGAAGCGCGAATTTCGTCGGTGGGCACCAGATCTTAGATGCATTGCATATAACGGGTGGAAAGAACACAGACAAATTCAGCAGAAATATCAGATGTGCGTGAATAACAAGAAAGGTTTCGATGACTTGAATTGCCATGTGGTAATTACATCATTTAATGCTCTTATGGACGATTCAGCGTTTTTGAATAGATATAAATGGCAAGCTTTGGTTGTTGACGAGGGGCAGCGATTAAAGAGTGACAAGAATATGACCTATAAAATCCTAAGGGGAATTCACACAGAACATAAAGTGATCCTTACAGGTAAGTGCGTTTGCGAATGGGTAGCATGATAGCTCTCCTAACTGTCTTTTAGGAACCCCTGTTCAAAATAATATTAGGGAACTCTTCAATCTTTTGCAGTATGCACGATATCCTTATAATGGTGGAGGTAATGCTAATAATGTTAGATTTTTGAATCCGGCGGAAGTGGACGCGGAGAAACTGGAAGAGAAATATTCTGAAATGAGCGAGAGCAATGTGGTCGAATTGCACCATCTATTGCAGTACGTTAGCCATTTTGACTCGATGTTATATGTCACAACCCTTATAGTTGCTTTAGACCGTATTTCTTACGACGAACCAAAGCCGAGGTCCTTAGCCACCTATTGCCGAAAAAGACAGAGATTATCGTGCCAATATCCATGGTGAACCTTCAAAAGCGTCTCTACAAGTCAATTTTGGCAAAGAATCCTGACCTGCTGAGAACTATTGTTTCAAAGGCGAACCTTCCAGCAAAAGTCTCAGCAAGCAATCTAAATAACATCTTTATGCAACTTCGTAAGTGCCTCTGCCATCCGTACCTCTGCAATCAAGACATTGAACAGTGGTCGTCGGATCCAAAGGAGTCGCTAAGGAGATTGACTGAGGCATGCGGGAAGCTTGAGCTTCTTTCGATCATGCTTCCAAAATTGATTGGGAGTGGGCATCGGATACTGATTTTCAGCCAATTTGTGGTCATGTTGGTGAGTTCCACAACTTTTTGTATATGATTCCGTTTCCTAATATATACTAACTATGTGTCAGGATATTTTAGAAGATTTCCTCGAAGGAATGGGTATCAGCTACACTCGAATAGTGAGTTTCTTATCAGCACTTGAGTTCTATGTATTTGACATGCTTACACTTCCTAAAGGACGGTAGCGTCACCTCTCAGGACCGCCAACAGAGAATCGATGCGTTTAACGCCGAAAACTCAAAAATTTCCGTTTTCATACTATCAACCAGAGCAGGCGGTGTAGGCATCAACTTGGCAACCGCTGATACTGTTATTGTTTATGATCCAGACTTTAATCCGCATCAAGACATGCAGGCCTTATCTCGTGCTCATCGAATTGGGCAAAAAAATAGAGTTCTTGTTTTCAATCTTGTTACACGAAATTCTGTTGAAGGTATGTCTTAGGTTACATCTCTTTTAGATCTGAATTTAGGCGAATGACTATTGTTATAGAAAAAATTTTGGAGATTGGACGCAGGAAAATGGTTCTCGACCAAATTGTAATCGAGAATATGGGCAACGTGGAAGAAGAACATTTTGACTTACAGGGCATTCTTCGCAACGGTGCGAGAGCATTATTCGAGAATGACGAGGATAATATAAAGTATGATAATGCTGCGGTAGACAAATTACTAGAAAGATCACAAGAAGAGGAAGTTTCGGTGTCTCAGCAGAAAGAAGAGAATCGCTTTGGATTTGCACGAGTATGGGAAAACGACGCAAATGGTTTGGCTGATTTCAACGACACTAGTGAAGCGGAGAAGAAACCCGAAGAGGACGATACCGGATTCTGGGATAAAATTCTACAGGAGCGTGAGGCTGAGATTCTAGGTGAGCAGGCCGCTAGGCAGGCTCAGTTCGGTCGCGGCAAGCGGATTCGGGATGCGGTGTTTAAGGTGATACCTAGCAGACATGTTATTATGGTCAGAGAAATTAACATTAGTAGGACGTTGTCGATCGGACACAGTCGGACGGCACTCCAGAAGACGACGATAGAGACCAACAAACGAGGCGGCGGAAAGCCAACTCGAGCGATTCTGAGGCGTCATTCCATGTTTCGCCTAATGGAGTAGTAGAAGAGAGTGAGGAGGACTTCCAGGACGCTGATATGGAGGAGATTGATCTGGTAATGAATCAACCAATGCCTTCTTCTGTCCCGAAAGAGTCAGTTTTGCCCTCATCTGCCACTTTACCAAAGTTCTTCAAGCCCGTCAAGACCGCGCCGAAAGCAGTTTCTCCCTTGCGTGTACAGCAATCTGCAACTGAGGTGATGCCGCTCCCCCCATCGAAGCCTTTGCAGACAACTACAGGTAGTGAGGTGCCATGTCAATCGTCGGTGCCTTTGGTGCTGGATCAGCTGCCACTCAGTGTCACGGAACATGCTGCATCAGCATCAGGAAATCTGGCAGCAGGTCAGCTTGTGCTAACGTCCCCTCTGCCACAGACCGTTGTTGCGACGTCAACTCCTGTCGCCGCCGAAGTGCGATCGAAAGCGCCTGCTGTGCTGCAGGAATCAGTAACATTAGCAAGGACAGATATGACGCCAGCTACTACTAAACCCGTCGTTCAGTCGTCGCCAGATATTCAAACGTCCAGAGGCGCCACGGTTACACCACTTCCCTATCCGAACAATCATGCAACTCCCCTCACTGGCAACGTCTCTCAGAGTGTTTATAGTGATACATCCCAGTCGGCACAGTTTGTCACAAATAACCGAATTCCATACAATCCTCGCTATCCCTTTATTTGCGATGGATCGCACTTGACACACGAACCAGGGAAGTGCCCTCTTCGCACAACTCCAGTGGAGCTCTGTCCGCTATGCGGATACGCGCATCTGGCAGGAGTCCAAATATGTCCGCAGTTCCTGTCTGTGAATCAGCTTGAATTTTTAATAAATGCTGTTAAAGAGTCTAAGGAGCCAGAAGAATTTAAGTTTCCTGCGCTCAAGTATTTGACTTTGGTTTGGGAAAAGCTCAGTGGTAGTAATTCAGGTTTATCCAATGTATAATAGGACTATGTGGATTCTCCAATAATGCGTTGTAATTTTATTTGCTATATGTTTGTTGCTGATAGATCAGGTCGATAACTGAACCAATGCAAAGTTAATGTATTGTGTCACTACCGGCAAGCGTTACGTTGAAGCGTATGTAAAAGTCCGATCGTACGTGCGTTACGTACGGCCCACGTTGAAGTTGGTGTTTGTAATTGGTTGTTCGTATATACAACGACAAATGATAGATGAACTAAAAACTTTCATGTCTCTTCTTACAAATGGGCTGTTCACGTTTTGCCGATATTGACGATATTGACGATACGATATCGGCATTCCTAATGTCTGACGATTGCCGTTTGACGATAAATATCGTCAGACGGTCTGCCGATATCGTATCGTCGAATCTCTGGTTCGCCGATATCGGCAAATCGGCAGATAATTACGTAACGTCTTTTCAGGATCTATCATTAGGCCCAGTATATGTCAATTATCGTACATGTCTCCCATGAGCATCAACATTCTCATTGTGGCTGCCTTCATGGAGTGCCTCCGAACACCAAGCAAGTCCCTTCCCGCACTAAATAGCCTTACAAACAAGTAATCTTTTGACACAAGAAAATATTTTCATACTAAGGATTAAGGAATATATTTTTCATTAAAGGAAAGAAACTGCGCTGTGGCATCATCTCGGAAGGAAACCCGGAGCTCTACGGTGACTCTTGACAACCCTGTCGGAAGGAGACACGGAAACAAGGATTTTGCACTGTTGTGACGTCAGGGACGCCGCCTGCGGCTAACCTGCTATGTGGTACAAGACCCTCAGGAGGAACTCATTGTGTGCCTCCTGGCCAGATAATAGGCAAGCCAGTTATTTGTTGTATTTTGTTAAGTTAGAAATTACGGATTATAGTATTAGTTACAGATTATATGGTGTGTCCAAAAAAAATTCCCTGTTCAGGGTAATGAGACATGTCATATTATATCAATATCGTATCGTCCAGCTTCCAACGTCTGCCGATACGGTAATTATCGGCAGACGTTAAGGTCGACGATACCGATTGCCGATTTGCCCAAACATTGCCGATATCGTATCGTGAACAGCCCTACTTACAATAGTCCTATTTAATGCAAACTAATATAGGCTCAGCTCAATGAGCCGAATAGTTTCATGTGCGGGCAGTTGTCTAGGTCACGTTCCTGTGCTTATTCATGACCGGTCGTCAGAATTGCTGACCAGCGGCCCCAGTCGGACGCTCATAGTTGCTCCTGTCCAGTAACTCCGGTCGATAAACAGATTTCTTTCCGGCCCAAACCACCAAGGTCGGCAATTGACGAATGTAACCAGCTCCTTCTTGTCAATGAAATGCTTACTGCTGAGATGCTAGGGAGTGAACTAGGAGGAAGATGACGAATTGCAGAGTCGAAGTCGGAACTAGATAATCGAGTAAAAATACTTCTAGCGCCAATACAGGAGAAGCTGCAATAGGAGCAGTGGGGAACCGTTGTTGGACTAGCGAGGTGACGTGGCAGGAGGACATATCCCGGCATGATTAACGATGTTTTGAGCTGATATATTGAACAGAGGCAAACAATATACACCATATATCTACTTATTCCTACACGCCAAAGTATTGTACACAAATAAACCCTTATCCTACTTCTCTCTGCTTTCTAACCGAGCAACAGCATGGTGTAATTCTGCGACACGGTTTCCAAGCGCCATAAATACCGCATATTCTTCACGCAGAGCTCGAAGAACCCCTTCGGCTCCTCCACCAGCAGACTGACCCTCTAAAACCTCGCGCTCCAGTCCGTCAACTGCGTGGTCAACGTCCCCAAGCACACCCTTATAGTCAGCTATCTTCTTCTCTAATTCCATCGCATGTCGTTCAAAATAAGCAAGTAGTGGATCGCCAGGTGGTAACCGCGCGCCAGGAATTCGAAGCTGCTGAAGTATCTGTATGCATAGCTGAGCATCCTGTGTTGCTGTATCAACAATCGTCCGCAGCGACGTCGTGGCGACTAGATCGTTTGATAGTGCTTGATGAGTTGTGACAAGTTTTCGCATGACGACCTCGACGTCCCGTGGAACACTTTGCAACACATCGTGCCAAGAATTCTTCCGTGCCTTCAAGTCTTCGGATATCTCGATCTGCTTATTTATGTAGTTACTATTAAATCATGATTAGCAGAGCAAATAAGAGACTGTCGGCATAATTCTACTCACTCTATTTCATCAAGCTCCTTCTGCGCAGATTCTGGCAGATCGCTGTACCGAGTCAAAGATGTGATTTGCTGTGGCACCTGCGGTTGCTGTTGCTGCTGTTGCTGTTGCTGAGGTTGTGCCGCAGCAGCGGGCTTTCCAAACAAAGACCCACCTGATGGATTACTGGTTGCATTAGGGTTCGCGCCGAAAGGGCCACTCAAAGCGATGTTCGTGCTTCCTTGCGGATTTCCAAACAGGTTCGCACTCGATGCCGTTGGTGCTGACGGATTTGAAAATAACGATGGAGCACTCGTAGTACTCGTGTTTGTCGCGGAAGATCCTCCAAAAAGTCCGGTCCCAGTATTAGCTGTGGTTGATGCACCAAAGAGACCGGTTCCCGTACTTTGCGCTGCAGGTGCAGTTGCTCCAAATGAAAAAGATGGAGGCCCGCTACTTGTGTTTGTCGTCGATCCGAAGAGACCACTTGTGTTTGTGGTAGCCGTCTTATTTCCAAATAGTCCAGTGCTCGGCTGGTTAGTCTGTTGAGTAGGTGCGCCGAATAAGCCAGTAGTAGCCGTGCCAGATTGCGCCCCGAAAACTGGTGTTGACGGCTTCGCGGAAGAGCCAAATAAGGATGTTGATTGCTGATTCTGTTGCGGAGTTGAGCTATAACAAAAAATTAGACCTCGTTACTCCATATATACAAGAAACAGATAAACGCTACTTACAACATAGCTGCTATTTTGAAATCAGCAGCTTCTGCAAGGTGGAACTTACAAAAATTTTGTTTTGTTGATGGGCTCAAGTTGGCCTGATCAGGTCTTGTCCAGTTATTGATGGGCGACTTCTTGCAGTGATGCGGTAAACGCAGAAAGACCCCCTGCATATATGTGCAGTTTTAGACTTATGTAGTAATAAATAAGACGAATCTTAGTAGTTACGTATCTATCTGCACAGGCCTCGCGCCTCCACGTGGTATAGTTACGCTTAGTTAGGTTCGCGGCCGACTACGGCTAGCGGACGACGCCGTCCCGTTAAACCGCAAGGTAACGGTTTTACTCTGATTCTTGTTAAATTGCGGAGATTTCGCTCTCTAGACTGATATACCACTTTGGACTTCGCCGGACTGTCGTGCGCCTAACCTTGCAACAATTATCTGTCACCGTGGCCACCTTACGTTGTTTACCGCGTTGTCATCTGTCTGCGCGGATACTAAATTTTAAGCTTGACTCTTCTACAACGACATTTAGAAGAACAATGGCCTTTCTAGGAGTCGAGGATGCGAAGCGGTTAGCCGCGTATACGGCCATTGACACTCATTTCCCTCCTAATGCAAAAGTTGTTGGCATTGGTTCTGGATCAACTGTCGTGTACTGCGTCGAGCGCATTGTCCAGAAGAAGGCCAAGGGAGAGATACCTGCTGACACGGTCTTCATACCTACTGGTTTCCAAAGCAAGGAACTTATTATTCAGGGTGGATTAAATCTAGGAGCCATTGACGGGTTAGTCTAACAATGGCTATGGATTACGTTGTGTCGGAGAAATTGCTAATGACTGCTGTAGATATCCCGTTCTGGATGTCGCATTCGATGGTGCGGACGAAGTTGATCCCGCGCTCAATTGCATCAAGGGTGGCGGTGCGTGTCTCTTTCAGGAGAAACTAGTTGCTCAGTGCGCCAAGAAGTTCATCGTCGTCGCCGACTTCCGGAAAAACTCGACAACCCTAGGCCTGCAATGGGTTCAGGGCGTGCCAATTGAGGTCGTCCCTCTTGCTCACGCTCGTGTGCGACAGGACTTGCTCCAGATGGGCGCCCTTACGGCGACTCTTCGTTTGGGTGGAAAAGCCAAGGCTGGTCCTGTTATCACAGACAACTGCAATGTTATCATCGACGCACACTTTGGCCCAATCGCGGATCCAGTGATCTTGGCACAGACAATCAAGATGCTTGTCGGAGTTGTTGAGGTCGGTCTTTTCATCAACATGGCGGATGCGGCGTACTTTGGAAATGAGAACGGAAGCGTCACTGCGAAGTTCAGTACTGGCGAGGTTAGTATGATCGAGTAAGTTGGTCAAGCTCTAGGGAGTTTTATTTAGTACTATGAGTGAAGCCAATTTAATTTATAATGTTCCCATAGACTGGGGTAGATATCCGTCCAAGTCTCATTAATTCACTCCAATAGCATTATATACAAGTAGCCCTTGATCCGAAATACTCCCGTATAGCACGATAATATAAGCACAACTTATTGCTGGTACAAGACAAATCCTTGACTATCACGTAGGACTAACGTCGTGTAATCCACATCAGGATCGAACTCTCGCCATATGCTAGCGGGAAATATATGCTTGTTTTTCTCGTACCATGTGCGATGCACGACTTTAGTACGTTTAATATCTTCATCCGGGTTTTCGAAATCAAAGAGGGGGCCAGCTTTAGTCTTCACCTTATTAAGAAGGAAGTAATAGAAATCATAATGATGTGGGATGATAATATTGTCTTTGACAAATATAATGTCGTCAACCGTGCCTCGATAAAATTCCTTTCTCCCTTTGCGGGTCCGGTCTAGCATGACCCAGATTTGATCGCCCTTCTTGACGGTAACTTTGCCAGGAACGTAGGTACCGTCGAAATAGCAAAACTGAAGGTGCGCTCTTTCCTCTTTGATTTCTTCTTGCCGTCGTAGAAATTCTTTCCGCAGTCCCTCTCGCTGTTGCCGTTCCGATTCCTCAGCCTCCTTTGTCATCAAGAACGACGTATCAACCGTCGAATCGAAGTTTCGCCGTTTCTTGACCGCAGGCTTGTCGCCATTGACGTTCTCGTCAGTTTCGTCGCGTTGCGGACTCTCCTCTTCGTCTCCATCTGCAAACGAAAGCTTTGATTTTTGCAGGCCACGTTTCTTCTTTGGCCTCTTTGTCAACTTGCCATCCATATCAGACGCGCCCTCACTTCCGCTCATCGTCGCGTCACTGTCATTCCGACTAGTCGACGGGTCGTCATCCCTTCTCTTGGCCAGTAACTCCTCCCTCAGCCGCTTCAACTTTTCCTGATCAACAAGTCCAACTGTTTCGCTCTTGATCACATCCTCGACGGACATAGACTGCGACTCGAATTCGCGGACACCAGAGGAGGAAGATGCCGCACCGCGGAGTAAGGCGTCGGCGTGGTTTTCTTGTTCTTGTTGTTGGCGGGTTAAGGTTGGGACATATTGTTTGCTTGGTGGTCTTTTGATATTACTGAAACTCATGATAATTGCCGGATATCATTATAGTCGCACATATAGCGTGGCGATGGGGAGGGACTTGGATGTGAGTACATGAATATCCTCGACCCCAAATTTCGTACTTTAGGTTATTGTACACCAATTTCGTACTTTTGGTGTACAATAGACTTGAATATATAGTGGCATATTATTATGGCTGTATGCAATCGACTCCCCAAGTTAAGGCATCAAGCACGCGCTTCACGAGCCGCATGTCTAAAAATTGTGTAACCCCCATCGCAACTCGGACTTTGGCCGCCCAGCAATCAGCCGCCGTGTCCCGGCAATTGCCACTTACCCGTTTCCGAAGATGTCCACCAAATTGCGTCTCCGGGACGACAAGCTCCTAACTCACGTCTACGACGTGCTGCACTCCGCCGAGGCTAAACGACGGCTTCGACTGACTCCTGTGTCCGCTTACTTCGATTCCCTCTTACTTCCTCTGCCGGGTAGCACCGCCCCACAATATGATAGTCCGTACCATTTTGGTTCGCCTGTGCCGGAATTCAAGATGCGGCCATCAATGAAGATAGCAGAATACCGAAACGTGATGGCATCCATAGCGCGTGATGATTCCTTCCAAATATGGCTGTCATACCTCGCATTACGCGAGTACTGCTTCAAAGCCCGGGAAGCCAGGCCGGACGCGCAGCTTGACAGGTCCGTGTTCACGGCGGTTTATACGTCGTTGAGCTTTCGTAATTTGGTAGGGTTGACGGGTGAGGAAGTACGGCGGATGAAGATGAAGGATGGGATAAAACGATTTCAAGGCGTGCGGGTGAAACCTTCGAAACCGATTAGCCCGACCTTGGTATCGGAGAATAGTAGAAAAGCGTTGCATGCCTTTCCCAGTGAGAAACTGGAATTTTTACCGGCATCTAAGTCGACAAAGTATATTCCGACAACAGCGAACGTGATCTCCCAGTTTTGGGCGAGGCTGCATATGGTGCGGAACGACATTGAGACGCTATTTGGTGCGCTTTCGAGAGTGGAGATGATGCATTGGTTAGATAGTGCGCGAGCGGCGGGGTCGGCTGTTGCTACAAAAGAAGTCTGGCAGCGGATTTACGAGGGGTTGAACTCGCAGACGGATGAGGAAGATGGTTTGGGGATGCCGGAGGACTTGTTTGAACAGACGGATGCTCCGGCGACTGCTATGTGGAATTCGTATATTGCTAGTGTGTGCCAGACCAGTACCAGACAGCTGAAGCGGGTTAAGAACTTTGGCAACGTGCTCAGCACGGAATCAGATCCAATCAATGTGTTTAAGGATGCGGACTATAAAGAGTGGTTGTTAGATTACATCAGGGAGGACTACGAGCAACTTATTGTCCGGGACTACGACAATCCAGACAGTTCTCCTGATGGCTACTCTGAGACTTCCATCTTTGACAACGTTGACGCAAAGTCCCAAGTCCAGGTAATCGCGACGCAGTTACGTGTGCTATCAGCTGAAGCAATGCTATTGGTGGAACGCATGATCGCGGCGGGGGTGCTTCCCAACGTCGTTACGTACGAAATCTTGATGCTAGCATTTGCAAAGTCGGGAATGCTGGATGCTGTGCGGACGGTCATAGAAACTGTGTGGCGGGTAGCGCTGGACGAGGATATTCCGATGCACGATAATGTGCGGGTTGGCTCGCGGCTGTACCCCACGCAGCGGACATTGATGGCTGTTTATAACGCGTTTGCAGCTAACGGAGATCCGAATGAAGGCGAGAGATATATCGATTCCATACATGAAAAATATATGATCCGCGGTACCTCCGATTCTTTGAACATTGTCAGAGACAAATGGCGTACGGTAGTCGAGATACAAGAATAGGATGGGTTAAAAATCATTTTAAGGAATATGTACGATAGAATATGCAACCAAGCGGTGTGTTATGAAATAGACAGGCAAAGCATTATAATCTACTACTCGCAAAAAACTCAAATCTTGCGCTCCACGTTTAGTAATGATAGATATAACCGATTTCCGGTGACGACTGACTGTAAGCGATACAATGACAATATTCCTCGTGGAGCGCCTGATGCATGTAATATAGTCTAGGCAAAAGCAGGATTGCGTGATTCTCATCAAGGGTTGGCAACTCTCACGGCTACTATGATATGACGCCAGGTGATGGCACCACAGTAAGCGCGACCGCATCCATTCACGGTCAGTGTTTGATTGTGATGTACGTTAAAGCGGTCTCTACGGTAGATCTCGTAGATCTCGGCAAGAAGCACGTCTTTTGTTTCTGGGCCATAGTGCATTTTGCAGATCTGTCGACGAGTCATACAGATTGCTCACAAACGGCAAGGCGGTCATGCAATGCGATGCATTTGAGTCAAGTCTAGTAGTGGATCAAATGAATACAACTCCACTTAATTAACACCCGTTTAATTAGAGGGTGCATGTGGCAGACAGAAGCAGCGTATCGATAACAGCCCCTAAGCTAGACAACGAATTTGTGATTGCTGGCAGAAATGACGAGATTTAAAATTGGCGGGGGCAACTCCGAATAAACCACATGGCTTTGGGTAATGTGGTCCGGTATCGGAAGACTCAGGAATATGTAGTTCGACGAAGGAGGAATAGTTCGGACAGAGCAAGACCCTAAAAACCCGAAACGGACAAGTTGCCACAGCGACCGTTAGTGACGTAACAGGTGCTGTCGTTGCTCCGAGATACGACAGTTTGAAGAGCCTGATCCCTCCGGCCAATAATCAAGTATTGCGAGAATCGCCGCTATAAGTTGGTGGCTTGCCTGGCTGGGCCTGTGCGCATCACGACAGATTTGCTCACTACACCTGGCGATGGCGTTATTGTTGTCCTAATACTACTCTGGCTAGCGGATTACCAAATCTAGTCTAGTTTGGTGACTAAGTCTCTCGAGTCAGACAGTCCTGGATACTAAGCCGCATCAAATCTCGCGGCTCGAGTCAGGGGTAGACAACAGCCAAAATTTTTTGCTCAATGATAATGGCTCACACAAGTATTGGATAGCGTTCGAGGCCTCGAGGCGTCGAACCAGTTAGTCTGCCTACTACGTCCGGCAGTTACGGCCCAATATTGCTAGTTTCACCTTACATACTTTTCTAGAAATTTGAGTGTCGGAAATTGTATGCCCAATTTATAGATTGTGAGATGGGCTCGGCCGACGATGTCGTAAGTACCTTGAGCACGTCAGGCTGGCCTGTCTTTGCTCTATAGCTATATCTCCAATTGAACCGCACCTTAAATATCCTCTGCCTTCCTACAATTCCGTCCCAGTTACTCTCTCACCATAAAGCCCAACGCACAAAGTGATCAATTCACGCACCACCCATTCATGTCCTTCAACAGAGGCCCGTCTACGTTTTCGACGACCTCGAGCTCGCTAACGCTAGAGAACGGCTATGCACGCAACGCTGTTGCCACCTCGACGTCAGGTATGCTGCTCGAATTCGCCGATTAGACATACTGAAACGATATACTGACTTGTTACTGATTATTAGGGTCCATTGATGAAAAGACGTCTCAAAATTTGTCCCTCAATCTCGAGAATTCAGAAGAACATCCTGTCTACAATGCCAAAGAAGATCCCGAAAATGACCCAGATGTCATCCTAGAGCATTTTCTGAAGCAGGGTGAGAGTGCCTGGACTGTAGATGAGGAGAAGACCGTCCGGCGAAAGACCGACTGGCGGGTTATGATCTGGGCATGCTGCATGTTCTTCAGTCTAGAGTTGGATCGCGCCAATATCTCCAACGTTCTCACCACGAACTTTCTGGAAAATCTCCATATGACGACACAGACCTACAATTTGGGTCAAACTCTGTTTCTGATTTGCTTCTTGGTCATGGAGATTCCGTCCCAGATGATCATTCGGTATTTTGGCCCCGAGGTGTGGATTCCAGTTATGATGTCCGGCTGGGGTATAGTAGCCTTGTGTCAGG
This sequence comes from Lipomyces kockii, assembly GCA_030568215.1. Lineage (NCBI taxonomy): Eukaryota > Fungi > Ascomycota > Lipomycetes > Lipomycetales > Lipomycetaceae > Lipomyces > Lipomyces kockii. Next base: position 52,191 of record JAJLTN010000610.1, on the reverse strand, counting down.
CCTTTATCAAGGACCGTTCCAGCTATCTCGCCACTCGAGCTCTTCTCGGTATTTGCGAAGGTGGCTTCATTCCTGGTCTCGTGCTCTATCTGTCGTCATTCTATAAGTCCCACGAGCTCGCTATTCGCTTCTCCTGGATCTGGAGTGCATCTTCCTTCACCGATATTGTGTCTTCCCTTCTTGCCGCCGGTATTCTCCAGATGAAGAACGTTAATGGCTGGTACGACTGGCAATGGCTTTTCCTCTTGGAAGGTATCTTGACCACCGTCATCGGTCTTGCCACCACCGTTATCTTACCATCTGTCCGCAACAAACATATTTCACGAGTCTACACTTCCCGCGAGGTTGCCATTCTTCGTGCCAAGGTTATCCTTGACGATGACTCGAAGATTCGTGCTCTTGAACGTGGTCGCCATCTCCACATCGACATCAAGACTATCCTTCTCTCGCTCTTCGACAGATATCTACTCCCAATCTACTTCCTTGGTTTCTTCGGCTATATTCCATCCCTTCAGGGAAAGCAGTATCTGACAATCATCTTGAAGTCAATGGAATTCACGACACTTCAGAGCAACTTGCTCACCATCCCTGCTTCTGCTCTTTGCATAATTTGCATGTTAATCGTCTCGAAGTGCTCCGACAAGTTCAAGGTCCGATGGATATTCCCAGTCATTGCTTCGCTCTGGGTGATTCCCAACCTTGTCGCCCTCATCGCTCTCCCCGACAATGCGAACCGATGGGCCCGTTTCGTTCCGCTAACCCTCATTGTCGGTTATCCGTACTTCCATCCGATCATGATCGCATGGATATCACAGAATTCCAACGATCACGAACGCCGTGCCGTCTCTGCCGCCTGGTACAACATCTTCGTGCAGTGCGGCAAGATCGCCGGATCCAACATCTACCAAGCCCGCGACAAGCCGTTCTATAGAGTCGGCAATTCCGCATTAATCGGAATAGCAACTGCGAACGCGTTGACCGCTATCGCGACAAAGATATGGTACACGTACTCGAACCGCAAGCGAGCGCGCATGCTGGAGAATATGACGCCGGAAGATTACGAAGTCTACAAACTCAATACAAAGGATCTCGGAAACAAACGGGCTGATTTCAAGCTTTACACATAAGTACAATGATTCGGTATGGTGTTATGTATTTTGCAATAGGCTTTGTAATTCACTTTTGAGTCTCGAAGATCTATACTTCATCAGAAAGGTGTCTACTTGGCGTTCGGGTGTTTTGTATGTAGCATTTTGATCATGATAGCTAATCGGAATAACGATGAGTGTGTAAATAGAATAATAGACATGAAACTTTACGTTCCTTAATGAAAATGCCGAAAAAACCTTGCGGACGTGTGTATAAATTAGGAAAGAAATGCGCACCTCGTCGAGCCGCACGGCCTTCCCCGCCCTCACTTCTCCACATTCTGACCAAGTGGAAATGTCTAATAAGGCGACAACTCCGAAACACCAGTCGCTGAATTATTCCGGCGCGACCGGCGAGGTGAAGTATATATTGTTCATGGTTTTTTCTCATCCCATCGACCAGTAAATCCGCCATGAATCGTCCAACACTTCGCAGCTTGAAGAACCTTTGCGCCATAGCATCGCTGAAGACCGAATCGGCTGGATTGACGAAAGCTGCCGGCGATATCTCGTCAGTGTTCCCGTCGCTCTCCGGCATCGACGTACCACCGCTTCCCCAACGATACGTGGATCTGCAGAACAGCCTCGTTGTTGGGAAGGAACGGTGGATTGTGCGTGAATGGACTCGGTTACTCGACAGCTTGGAAACGGAGATACAGGAAATCAAGGCCCGAGGGTCTGAAATCATTCCTTCCGCGGATTTTGAGAGCGACATTACTGTCGATGGCGTGACCGGAGATGCAACATTTGACAACCCAGAACTTATCGCGGAAATCCGGAAACGAGGCGCTGTTGTGCTTCGAAACGTAGTTCCTAAGGATCTGGCACGGCGCTACAAATTCGAAGCTGAGAAATACATCAAAGCGAATCCATCCGTCGTCGCCTTTCCCAAGGATAGCCCGTCAGTCTATGAACTCTACTGGTCGCCGTCGCAACTCCGCGCGCGATCCCATCCGAATCTGTTGTTGGCCCAGAAGGCGTTGATGAGTTTGTGGCATTCTAGCGACAGTAGTGTGCAGCTGTCGACACGGCATCCATTGGTCTATGCCGATCGCTTGCGAATTCGGTTGCCTGGCGACGCGCAGTTTACTCTTGGCCCACATATCGACGGCGGATCGATCGAACGCTGGGAGGATCCCGAGTACGCGAAGGTTTACCACCAGATTATGAAAGGAGACGGATGGGAGTCGTACGATGCTTTTGACTATGCGCATCGTGTTGACGCAGTCACAGATATGTATGGTGCAGGCGGAGCGTGTTCAATGTTGCGCATGTTCCAAGGGTGGCTAGCGATGTCCAACACTGCCCCTGGAGAAGGAACATTGCGCGTGTACCCTCTCCTGAAGCAAGCTACCGCGTACACGATTCTCCGACCCTTTTTCGACCCCCAGACAGCCACGAAATTCACGGCGCCGTCCCGCTCCTTCCCGAATACTGCTCTCGGCGCGGCACAGGAGCTTGCACCTGCCACTCATCCCCATTTGCAGCTTGAACACGCAATGATCCCCATCCCGAAAGTACAGCCCGGCGATTACGTTGCCTGGCACTGCGACACAATTCACTCCGTCGACCCGCGTCATGACGGGAAATCTGATTCCTCGGTGTTGTACATTCCTGCTGTCCCCATGAGCATCCCGAATCTCCAGTACCTAGTTCGCCAGCGGACCGCGCTAAAAAAATTTTCTCCACCTCCTGACTTCCCTGATGCGGGTGGTAAAGGCGAAAGTGGGTTTGTGGGTCGCGGTACGGATGCGGATTTTACGTCCGCGGAAGGATTGAGGGCTGCTGGTTGTGGATCTTTGAAATGGGATGTTAAGAATGTGCAGAGCCCTGCTGAGCTAGCATTGTTGGAGACAGCGAACGAATTTGTTTTTAAGTAGGATTCGGAAGGCCTGCATTAGCATTGCTTGGCTGGTACTAATGTTCAGAATATATTCAGAGTCTACGGGATAAATGCTCTGTGCTGTCTCGAGGTCATGAATCACGCCGGTACTGGAGGTACAAAACCCTTTGATGTTGTTTTCGAAAGTTCCAATACAGAACAGTGATGATATCCTTTTAACAGAGCTATAACTAATAATATCCAGTATTGAAATTTTCCCGAATGTGGCTATTACTTATAATGATAATTTATTTCGTACACATGGACAGTGGGTCTTTAGAAGTGACCACGCGGACAAAGCCGACATCCATATGCCGTTTTCGATAAGTCCTTATCGTCCAGCTGGTGCCAAATTAAGTTTAGCTACTGCAAGCCGACAGTAAAGCTTCGGTTGCGCCCTCCCGGAAGATTAAAATGAATCAAATCCAGGCAGAGTCAGACTGGTGGCTGCGATGGAAATTCCGCTAAAAAATTATTTTTGCTGTTCGTTTACAGGAGCTTGTTGTGGAGGCCGCGGTTAGCTGGAATATACCTGACTTTGTTAAATCAAAGGTTGAGCAAATTGGAACTCACGACATGAAGTCGCTCGACATCAACGAAGAAGACGCTGAGGCAACCCAGCTGCTGACTGCCGAGCAGCACGCAATCGCTGACGAGGAAGCGCTCGTGGAAGAGTTGGAAGAGCAAGAGCTCAATCGGGGAAGACTCGCAACTGTCTTCTTGTCTCTTTATGTCGGTGTTTTCCTCGCTGCTATCGATGGAACTATCGTCGCCACTTTGTTGTCGAGAATTGCGTCCGACTTCAACGAGTTTCGATCGGTTTCGTGGATTGCGACAGGGTATCTCATAGCACAGGCTGCCTTCCAACCGACGTATGGAAAGCTCTCTGATATTTTTGGAAGAAAGCCGGTATTACTAATTTGCAATGTACGCGTTTTATGTTTGTTGATTGTAGGGATAGTGAGGCGCGCAACTGGATAACTAACGCCTCTTTTGCAGGTTCTATTCGGAGTTGGCTCAATCCTCTGCGGTCTCGCGCCCAATCTTTGGTTTTTAGTTTTTGCTAGAATCGTCGCTGGCACAGGTGGTGGCGGTTTGACCACTCTCAGTGCCATCACTTTGAGCGACATTGTCCCTCTTCGTCAGCGTGGTCTTCTGCAGGGCATTGGGAATATTTTATACGCGTCAGGCGCGGCTATGGGTGGTATCGTTGGCGGCATTTTGACGGAGACTGTCGGGTGGAGGTGGACGTTCGCGATGCAGGGTCCCATTGTCTTTATCTCGATTTTGGCCATCCAGTTCAACTTAGAGTTGCCAAGCACGGAGTACGATGGGAGCAAGTTCAAGCGTATTGATTTTCTCGGCTCGTTCACTCTTGTTACAGGCCTATGTTTGTTCCTGGTTGGAGTCAGTATCGGTGGAAGTTATCTGCCGTGGAGCTCGCCATTTGTCGTCCTTTCCCTTTTCCTGTCGTTCATTGCTCTTGCTTCGTTCGTCTATGTCGAGTTATACATTGCTAACGAGCCTGTTATTCCTCTCGGTTTGTTGAAAAACAGAACTGTAGCTGGTTCGGCATTTACCAGCTGGTTTATGACAATGGTTTTCTACTCAAACATCTTCTACACTGCCATTTACATGATTGCTGTCCAAGGCGCCTCGCCAACCAAGTCTGGTTCGAGCCTGATGCCGCAATTCATCGGCAGTGCACTCGGTTCGCTCGTATGCGGTTACTACATGCGAATGACAGGTCGTTATAAACCTATGTCCGTCCTCGCGATGATCTCGCTCGTGGGTGGGTCGCTTCTACTCTGCACTATCGGGGTCGATTCAAATCCCAACGTCGTCTCGATATACCTCTTCTTGCCTGGCTTCGGCGGTGGCCTGTACTTGACAATCACCCTTATTGGCCTCATCGCCGCCGTCCCGCACGAGTACCAAGCAGTCTGCACAAGTATCCAATACGGTTTCCGTGGCACCGGCTCCACAATCGGCGTCGCTGTCGCAGCCGCCATCTTCCAAAACACGCTCGGCACGCGGTTGCATGAGCGCATCACTGGACCCGGCAGCGAAGAAGTCATCCGACTTGTGCAAGACTCTGTCGAGGAAATTGCTAATGTTCCTGAACAATTCCATTTAGCCGTCACGTTGAGTTACTTAGATGCCGTCCATGCGGTCTTGTACGCGAGCGCGTTCTTGGCGGTCTGTTGTGGTGTGTCTAGTATGACGATGAAGGAGCATGTGTTGCATAGTAAGGTGAACAGGAGATAGATAGTGGAGTGATGTGCATGGAAAAAAGATGACGAGCATGGCATTTCTGTTTGGCTGGGGATAATTTCTTTGTAGATTTTTGGTAGAGCATATCGCGGAAAGACTAGTAAGATAGATATAAAATTGAGAGATTATTAAGTTCCTCACCTATAAATTAAGACTAACCCTTGCCCTCCGAATAGATTCGCGAGCTCTCTTAAACTAGGCTTGGAACCTAAAGTCTCGCAGTAATTTTGTACTCTAGAAATTCGCTCCTGTGGTATTTATTTATACAGGTGCTTCTTCCATGCCAGCTCACGTGACCGACGCATCTTCCAAATCTAGTTTTCCATTCCGGGTTGGGTTCACGTATGAATATTCGTACTCACTCTTGACCAGAGATCAAGCCTTGGGACAACACGCGTCGCGTTCGCGTCGCGGGTAAGGGCATTTTAAAGCTTCGTAGCACTGGATCAGCGAGTCGTTTGGGCCGAATTGGACGGTAAAATCAACGGTTAGGATGTCGGCAACAATACCATTAAGCGGCTTTAATATATGCTGCACAGGCGTCGAGTCGGAGCTAAGGGTAATGTTGATAGCAGGTTGTGGGCTGGCACTCGCTAACGGCAGTCGTTGCAGAACGAGATTCTTTCGAAATCGCGGAAGATGGGAGCTACGCACTCGTTGGATCTTACATCTTGTGTCACGCATATGATTGTTTCGTCTTCGGACACACCAAAGTACGAGTACGCGATAATGAAACGGCCAGATGTGATTTTCCTCACTACCGAGTTCGTGCCGCAGTTATACGAGCGCTGGATAGCAGGAGACGACATCGATATAGCTAAGAGCATCAAGGACTATGGAGAACGACGGATATTCGAGGGCTTGACTATTTCTTTGAGTAATGTCGTCGAACCAGAACGGACGAGGTATATAAAAGCGATCAATGAGAACGGAGGCAAGTATCAGTCGACCCTCGTTTCCGGGACTAAATTGCTAGTTATTGATCGTCCAGAGGGCCAGAAATATAAATTTGCGCTGCAGAGGAAGATTAGATTTGTCCATACTATGTGGCTGGAAGCGTGCATTAAGCGGGGGGCTCATGTTAATTTTTCCTACTTCGAGCTCGACGTTGGAGATGACTTGAGACGCGCAAACTTGGAAATGCTGCCGCGCAAGGTGGCTCTTCAAATGTCGAACGATTCAAAGGAAAGCAAGGAAAATTTCAGTGCTCAAAGCGTGAGAGCAACTTCGGAGGTGCGGACTGGTCGTCCAATATCTCGCGTAAAGCGGACACGGTCAGACAATGCTTGGAATTCTATAATGGATGAGGTTGGTCCAGATTCTATGTCCGGCGTGACAGATAGTGTACGAAGCAACGACATAGCGCCATTCGAGGTCCTGAGAGAAGATGTAGTAGACCAGTTAGAGAAGACGTCGAATCAACCTATCACCGATGATGAGGCGAACTCTGAGGAGCGATTATTTGAAAACATGGTATTTTTTTTACATGGATTTAATGAGGAAAAAGTCCGGAGAAGTCAGCCTTTCATACTGCAACGTGGTGGCCGAATTGTATTTTCACCGGCAGAGAAGCCAACACATGTCGTCGTTCCTTACAACCTCGATCCTGAACTGCTGTCGAAGATACCGGAATCCTCAGTTCTGGTGAGCAATTGGTTTCTCGACCAATCCATACATTACAAAGAGCGACGACTACCGCCAGCATGCATATACTCAGCCTATCAAGGACACGCTTTCAATTCTGCAGGAGCAGATGATTTTCGTGACAAGTCGATTAGCATATCTGGCTTTTCTGGTATGGATCGGACGCACATCGAAAAGTTTATTGTCACACTTGGGGCCAAATATTGCGATACACTGCAGGAGGACCGAGATTTGCTGGTGATCCCTGGTAACTTATATCGTGCAATCAGCACACCAAATTCAGGCACAGCGACCGCTAGATTATTCTCCGACAAGATGAAGTTCGCAAAAATCTGGAAAGTGCCTATAGTTCCTGACGAGTGGCTTTTGACTATGAGTCAGTGGCCTCGACTAAAGTCAGAGTTGAATAAGCCAAAAATGTTGAAGCGGCCTGCGGAAGAGGTGGTTAATAATGGGGCATCGTCAGCTAGGAAAAGAGCTACAAGCGAAGACACCAAAGCTCAGAAGACAGCAGGAATCCCGACTTCTAAGAAGGGGAGCTTGCAAAGATAAATAGTTGTTCCTTGGTCGGTTTTCAGTGTACCATTTATATCATTGTAGAGTAGAACATTTTTGGAGTTTTGGTTATAATGGATACATTATGATAGTATAATATAATGAATGCATATTCTGTCTTATAGTTAATCTTCTGATTGCATAAAATCATTTGTAAATTCAAGACCCAATACTCCATTAACGCTGAGCCAGTCCACCTATGCCAAGTACACATACGTGTCACCACCCTGCCTCTCGATGTATTCCTTCTCAATCAGCTTCTCAATATTTTTCTTAATATCCCCGAGATCCAGAGTTCCTCTGTTCTTAGTTTGTTCGATTGTCTGTTGAATCAACTCCACATGTCGAATTGTCTTCCTTGACTTCATGATACGAATAACACATGCCTGGATCTCATACTGACGATCACGCTTGACCTGATCATGCGTATCTTTATTCTCTTCAGGCGTCTCCTTCAATTGAATTTGGTTGATTCTCAAACGGTAAGCCTTTTCTTCGAACTTTAGATTTACTCTGAAGCGATCGCCGGGGTTGACATCCTTACCCTTCGGGTCCTTGGACAAAACACGTATTTTACCGCACGCGAGCGATTGCAGCGTTCGTACCAACTCACGGTCGTCGAGTGAAGTCCCCACCTTCACCTCTTCGTAGGTGAGACTCTTCCCATCGGAAACGTCATTAAATAGTAAAAGAACAACGGTCTGGAACAAGCTCATGCTCAACTCCTTCTTGCCCTTAGGCAAATCTGCCTTCACAACGCAGTGTCCGAGTGAATGTCTCCACGTTAACCGACGACCGGTCTGCTTCGTAAGATAGAATGTCTTGAAATTTTCGAGAGCTTCGGCCATATGCGGTGGAAGGATTAGTGGCACATCTGGATACGAGGGCCAGAAAGCTTGTGAGAGAGCGTTGACGTATAGATCGATCCCCCCATCATTCTTGTTGGTCACGTACTTACTGTTCTTAAATGATGTCATGAAGTCCTTCGACAGTTCGATGTCCTTAAACATGCCTTCAAGTTTCTGAGTGAAGCCAGTACCACATTCGGTCTTCAAACGTGAAAGCATACTGCGCTCTGCGTCGTCACTGGCAGACTTGTTAAGCAGGAGTCGCTTGGCCAAATCTTTCTTGTAGAACGCTTCAAACACGTCTTTGCCTTGAATAAAGCGGAACAGTACAAGAACGCGATCCATGCGTACTTTCATCTCATCATCCTCCATCTCTTTGTTACCGACACGAAGGATATCGTCGATATACTTGGCAATCATCTCAGCTGGGACATTCTGACGCTTGTTAATGAACAAGTCAAAGCTCTCGCGCATAGCATTGTCGAACGAATCGTTGTGCTTGAAAGCTTTTTCCACAATATTGTCCAGCTTGGCCTTGAAGGATAGTAAGGATGATACCATGATGGCATCCTTGGACGGCTCCATAACTAGCTTCAGGCCCTCCCGGCGGATATATTCCGACCAAGCAGCAATCAAGGTCTTTTCCTGATCAACCTGTTCAAATAGGTCATACATTTCGGATAGACTTGAGATACCATCTGCGTTAACAAGACCGTCGAAACCACGATCGACAATTGTCTCAACCTCGTTTCGCACTAGCTGATTCTTAACAACCGCAACAGCCTCGTTTCGAGTGGCACGATCTAGACCGAAAGAGGTTGCTTGCTCGTTCTCAAATGCTAGACACTCGAGGACTAACTTGAGATAATCTGGTACGGCCAGTGACTCAACATGAAGATTGGCAAGGGCACCATAGTGTTCACCAGTCGCCGCAATGAATTGCGGATGGAAGGCTGATGTGTAAACACCAAGCGTCGAAATCATGCGGACAATGTTGCAAATCAGAGGAACCTGGACGCTTTCGTGGGATCTGTTTCGCTCGAAATAAATTATTAGACTAGCCATAAGGTGTGAACCAATGACTGTATTCTCAACGATGCATTTTCGAAACAATTCCAACCCGGTGTCCCTGTAACCTATTTAGCTCCGACTTTGCCGACGATAATCATGTCACCTACCAGATAGATTTCTCACCAGGCGCGGTGAGGAGATAGCTTCGGTCCATGAAAAAGAATATATTCCGAATAAACCCGAGTTGTGTCGACCATCGTGTCCACACTCTTTCTACTATATCCGCCATGTTGTTCGTCTTACTGGTGATACCACCGCCAGCCGCAATTACCTCAACTGCTGACAACATCTCCCGCTCCAAGAAATCATTGATGATGTGGTTCTTCATTCGGAGTTTGAGATTATCCCATAGCGCTCGACTCTTGTCTGCCCGACAGAGATGCTCGACGCCGCGATAGAGCAGCTCGCAAGACGTAGTGATTGGTGCATCCTGAAATATGCTAACCAAGGCCGCATTCAACGCATCCCAAGTTGTATTGAAATACTGCTCTGATACAGGAGGCGGTAGAGTAGCATTTGCGGGAACTAGTACGAGCTTGCGCACACTTCCCTGCCCCGATAACTGCCGCTGACGCTTTGGCCGCTGTGTGGAAGACAATCGCGAGTTGGACTTGCCGACAGTAGTCGACTCAATGGACAACGGAAGTCCTCTGGAAGGGAAATTCTGAAGCATTGTAGACAACATATAGTTGGGTAGATGTGAGCGATGGAGATGTGGTGCATGAGTACGTGACGGAATAACGAATAACGTTACGTTGGCGATGGAAATGTCCCACCTTTGAGCGCTGCCAGTCGAAGGCGGAAACATTCCAGACCGACTAACTACATGTTTCGCGCATATTCAGGGGCTACAGATTATCTATCGATGCTCCCGCAGCTTATAAATCCACTCCCAGCGACTTTACTTAAATTCCAGACTAGTAACGCAATGAAGATCATCGTCAATCATGTCTGCGCCAGTGATTCCTATTTCAATTGTATCGGACGTGGTGTGCCCATGGTGCTACATCGGCATAGCGCAGCTCCAGAAAGCCATGCGCAAATTCCAGCAATCGCATCCTAGGGCATCGTTTAAGTTGATCTGGCATGCTTTCGAGCTAAATCCCGATCTCGACAGAATATCGTCAACATCTCCGGCTCCTGAGACTGTTCCAGTCATTTCAAAGTTTGACTATCTGGTGTCGAAGTTTGGTAGAGGTGTAGCCGAGCGAGGAAGTCAGCTTCTTAATCAACGAGCCCAAGCTGCGGGCATAGAGATCAATGCGTCTGGTGGCGTTATTGGACCGACGAAGCTTGTCCATGAAGCACTAGTTTACGCGGGGGAAAAGGATAGGCAGACCGAATTTATGTTGGCTCTCTTTGAGGCCTACTTCGGCAAGAGTGAAAACATTTTCGGCAAAGTTGGCATTATAAAAGTGGCCGCTACTGTAGATGGGCTTGATGTGACAGAGCTAGGCGACTATCTAAATTCGCGCAAGGGTAATAAAATTGTGGAGGACGAGATTAAAAAAAATCGGTATATCGGGGGAGTACCACATTATACGATTGGAAAGTACGAAGTTCACGGAGGACAAGATGCTGATACTTTCGTCAAAGTCTTCGAACTTACTATTAAGTGACTGTGTATGCAAAATATCTAATACATGTTAAATAATATACAACTTTATCATACAGTGCAACTCTTGTGATCGTTTTTTATCTTTTCTTTTGCTCTTTCTGTTTTTCGTTATCATCTTTGCCCTCCTCCAGCGGCCTTTTGCCGCCGAATAGAATTTGGCCGTTTACAGGTCGGAAGTAAGGTTGCACGCGCCAGTAAGGAACGTCTTTATATTCCGCACCTGACTGATCAGAAGACTGATCAGACCGTCGAATTATGTCCTTTTCTTTGACATTGTCATCTGCGAAAAGATCTCTAACAATCTCTTCGACATGTTCCGTGATCATTCTGAAATCGTCAATGGTTGAGTTTCTGTTAATAGCTGCAATTTCCGCCCTTATGGCAGTATGTTGCGACAAGAACGGTCGCAGTAGCCGAAACAAATGCGACTTGGCAGCTGAGTGCGACGCCTCTGCGGGTGTATCTTTGAGAATTTCAAAGTATTCCCGCAATATACCATCGACTCGTGGAAATAACTCTTCCATAGACTCACAGTCAGCAGGAATCGCCTCTTTATATGTGATTGGTTTGACAAAAATCGCCGGATTGTAAAGATTACCCTCGGCAGACATAACAGCATCAACCCCAGTAAATTCCAAACATCGGTTAATGTCTTCATGATATAGAATGTTTCCATTGGCGAATATAACTGTTTCTGGTGGAAGCTGTTCTCTAAGATATCGAATGACCTTCCAATCTGCTAGCCCTGTTTGCTGTCCTTTCATCTCTCGCGTCCGACCGTGAACTGTAAGGATCTGAGCCCCAGCAGAGAGAACATGACGTGCGTATGCGAGTGTCTTTTCCCGAGAGGAAAAGATTCTGATCTTGGCTGTAACTGGGATAGAAAGGTTTACGTGTAGGTTATTGACTACATTCCTTGTCAACATCATTTCTCTGACTGCAACACGTACATACGTACTTAGCTTGTAAATTAAGTCCCAGTCATCTTGCAAAAATGACCCGTAACGGCCCCTTCGAGCAATATTCTGGGGACATCCTAGATTCAAGTCTACTGCATCGCATTGTTTTTCCACTAGCTTAGCTGCTTGTAGAAGCATGTCTGGCTCATTTGCGCAAAATTGAACAATAAGTGGCCGATCAGTGCTTGAGTGCCCATCAAGAGCATCAAACATCGCATTCCGGTATTTCTCCTGCGTCACAAATAGTCGCGCGTGGAGCATGGGTGTATAGCAAAGATCTGCGCCTAGCCGCCTTGAGAGCTTGCGCCAGGCCAGCTCGCTCTGGTCGACCATAGGGGCAACAATCTTCTTCGGAGAACCGATAGACTCATAAAATGCTCTGCCACTCAGCTTAGTAGCTGGTGAAAGAGCCGCAGGACCGGAAACAGTCATAATCTCAGGTACTGCGTTCGAGATGAGTTTCCTCCGGGGGAAGTGTAGTCCAAAGTGTTCGAGCCAAAAGCCAACGCCGAAGGAAACGCGGCCGCTTGTGACCGACAAAATACTGATTGTTGCTGTGTCTCTACCGTCCCAAACCGCCGCTGAGCCTGGGAACGCTTTTCAGTTTGGGTGCTGGGTGCTGTAAATAGAACAATGAAGTGGCACTGCTTCAGCTAGAGACTTTAATAGTATGGGGAATGACTTGCGGGCGACAGCTGGGGCGAGCAAAAAAAATTCAAAACCCTAATCCAGAGTTTTAAATTCGTTCAGCTGTCTGTGTGTCTATTCCCACAGACTGGGCGGTCCATGCAAGACCTGTAGTGAGGGGGCAGACGCTAAATGTAGAATATGGAGCCTAGCAACAGCAAGACGACAGGCAGAATTGACCAGACAAAGAGTGAGAAGCGTTGCGACGAGAGAATGTAGAAGTGTGGGACAGAGCTTCTAGAAGCGGCGAGTCGTCAAAGGTCGGGAACACCAAGAATAGCCGGACTCAGTCGGCGAGTGTATGGATATTAGACACCCCCAGTGGGGTGAGAACCAGAAGGGAAATGGAGATTTATGGTCGGGCTACCTTGCCTGAATAAAGCAGCAATTCCACTAATGCTCAATTTGTGCTCTGTGTCGTCTATACAAGTTAATCATCAGCCAGAGGACTTTTGCACAGACGACTACAGACCACGGGTTTAGTCCAAGTCAGGTTGTGCAGTTCGAACCTAGCGCAACGTTCAGGACCAGAGGGATATGCTATCAGTGTTCCTTACCCAAGGAAGTTCAGATAGAATACCAGAAGACTCGGACAATGCCCATATGCAAGTATAACTAGGGGATTGCGCTTTGTTATGGAAGGAAGAAGACAATCTGCCGCTATCTACAGGGAATCGACCAATCAGGCTTTCAAATAGACAACGCCGAATTCTTTGGTGCCTTGCTGACCACTTTTCTAGTAGAGTCAACAGAACCTAGGCTGAGCAATATGACATACTTTGTGAAGAGCATTGCGTCAATCGAATCAAAAATACAGCTATTTTCGGAATAGTAGGTGGCGTAACTGTATATATTGTGGAAATTACGACTGCATATTATAAGATGCATAGAAAATTTAGACGGATATGAATCTGTACATATATTAGCATGAACCGCAAGGAGCCATACCCTATGAATTGGTTCTTGGACCACAACAATCTACTTCTCCAATATAGACGCAATCTAAATAGAGATACCATATCGTGTCCGCAGTTTAGCGAAACGCGACATAAGATTGGGTAAATTGTATTTGTTACTCAATACCAACCAATATGAACTCATAGAGTGCCACCCCATCAGGCATCTCTGTCGATACCCTGCATAAAATCGGCTCGGTAAGGTAGTCAGTTGTGGCATAATTACAGCCAATAAGAACAATTATGTTCATAAACCCTGTATAGCAGAACTACATTAACCTCTGCGCTAAGCATTAGGTTGATGCATGAAGGAAAATATGCACGCGAAATTTTGACTTTCACATAACTTTAGTCGCCAGCGCTACCCTTTCCAAAATTAGCGGCGAAGTCACTTTACCTTTTGCTATACGGAAGCGATTCGCAAATGTACTGTATGAAACACACAAGGATCGAGGGATGCATCCCAAATATTCCTGCACCTCGGCGACCACCACCACTAATTCTCGGGTGCTTTCATCGACGCGTCCTCATACACGCGGTTTTCGGGCTCTACTGGCAGGCCACATTTCCATGTCTTCTATTCCGGGAGATTTCGCTGCCGAGGCGCCGACAACTGGTGCCGATGCTGCCCCTGAAGCAACTACGGCGACGTCGACGACTACCACCATCACTACCGATTCCACTGAGCCAACCGACAATGGCAACGCTTCGCGGTCTTCTCAATTGGACATTTCCGATGAAATTGAGGCAGCGAATGGACTATTGAACCCTCTCCAGGCTGATCCCTCTGCAGATGTATGTGTGATGATATTTTCCAGTAGAATCCTACTGATATTGTCTTGAAGGTTACAGACGACGGCGAGTTGGAAGATGCGGTTAATCTCCGATCACCACCATCTGAGCGGGATTTGACATCGTCAATAGAAACTTCAGTTGAAGGTACGGAGCCCACATCACGGGAGGAGCCCCAAATTGAGACCGCAGCTACTATTAAAAATGATGGAAACCGAACCGATGTGGGCCGCATACCGCAGGATACCAACGGGGCATATGATGGCGAGATTGAGACCGAGACCGAAACCGAGACTGCGCGTGGAAGTGAGCCAATGGGAGAGGGGGCTGATCTAGGAGAGGCGATGTCCACTGCGGAACTTGCGGAACTTGAGCCTGTTCCAATCGAGAAACTGGACGAGATCAATCTTAACGACGACACCGCAGTGGCTGCAACTGAGGCTCCTGTCGCTACCGACCTCTCGACCTTCCCGACAGAAACATTACAAGATGCTGGCGCTATTGCTCCTCCTCTTCCTCCGAGAAATCCCAACAAAAAGTCCCCATTTTCTTGGCTCAGAAGTAATAGTAAGGATAAGGCCAAAGACCTGGTGTCAGAAGGGGCACCTCCACCAATCCCACCGCGAAAGTCAAAGAAGACATCTGTGGATGATGCGCCGCAGATGCCAGCTCGGCCTACTCAAGACAGCCGTGCGACTTCCTCGACGACAATGGCAAGTGAGGCCTCAGTGCCTAATTATGAACTGCTTCTTAGCCGCGTGGATGCAAATCGCGAGGATCTTCAGAGTAAGGAGCAGTCCGAGAAGGATGCTCACTTTGCCGGTACTCAAAAACTACAAGAAGAGTTTGAGAAGTTACGCCAATCGAAGTCGTACAGCGGTGCTGAGTCCGATGACGATCTTGCGGCTATTGACTGGGAGTTTTGGACGTCCATTGTTGCAGACTACTCAAATATGGCTCGAGCGCATCCGTCAGAGTTGACTCGAGCGGTCCAAAATGGTCTTCCGCCCCCACTCCGAGGCACAATATGGCAGCTAATGGCGTCTTCGAAATCTCTATTTCTCGAAGATGTTTACAGTTCGTTGCTCACCGAAAGTAGTCCACATGAGAAGGGTATACAGCGAGATATATCGCGGACAAGCTTTGCCAAGACAGCCAACCAAGACTCACTTTTTAATATTATCAAGGCGTATAGTCTCTGGGATCCTGATGTCGGCTATATTCAGGGGATGGCATTCATCGCAGTTCCATTGATCCTGAATATGAAGGAGGAGGAGGCATTTTGTCTTCTTGTCGATCTCATGAAGATATACACACTTAGAGATCTTTTCCTCCCGGATATGCCTGGCTTGCACGTTAAGCTGTACCAATTCGACAGAATTATTGAGGATACTCTCCCGGCAGTTCATGTTCATCTCGCTCGTCAGGGAGTGCTCTCGTCAATGTACGCCTCACAGTGGTTTCTCACGTTCTTCGCTTACAAATTTCCGTTACCTATTGTGCTACGCATATTCGATATCGTCGTTGCTGAGGGCCTCGAAGCCATTTTGCGATTTGGTGTGGCTCTTTTGCGCCGGAATGTGGATGCTATCGTTGATCTTGAGTTTGATGCCCTAGTCAATTTCTTGAAGAACGGCCTCTTTGACGTCTATATTGACTCTGAATCGTCAACCAAGCATTATCACAAAACTCCTTCGATATTTAAAGGCAGCAGTAGTAGCCAGTCGCAGGAAACGACATACCGGGTGAATGAACTGGTTGCGGATGCGTATGCAGTCAAGATCTTACCTGCCGCTCTTAAGAAGTACGAGGCTGAGTATAATGAGCTGCACAAAGCAGAGGTCGAAAGGACGGAGGAGATTGAGAACCTTCGAACTCTCAATGGTCAGCTAACTCTACAAATTAAGCGTTTGGAGAATAGCCTCGCGACCCTGAACCGTGAACATATTGAGGTTGCAAACGAGATGGTTCAAGGTAAAGTTGAGATTGAGAAATTAAGGGACGAGAATACGGATCTCAAGGCAGAAAATGAGGATCTTAAGGCCGCGAATCTAGAGCTTCAGGAGCGAATCGAGACGCTGCCCGCAGAACTGGAAGCACAAATGGAAGCGAGGGTAAAGGAAGAGATGGATTCACTTATGGCACGGAATTTGGAAGTCATGAATTTGAATCAAACTTTAGAAGATCAAATGGCTGCGCTGGAAACGGAGCTTGTTGACACAAAAGTACAGTACGCTTCGGTAGGTGATGTTTGCGTTTGCTTTCAAAGTGTTTGATGCTGTGGATAATACTAATAAATTTCATAGATTAATGACATGCACGAGTCGCTGAATAGGCGATGGAACGATATAAGAAAAGTTCTTGAGGAATGACCATGATCTACATAATTATGATATATGCTCATCTTAGTTCTGCGTTATGATCGAGTGCTGATTAAGGAGCTTTATTTTATGATTATGAGATTAATGACGTTATTTTTATATCTTTGTCGCATACGGAATGGTTTATCTTGTGTAGCTTGTGAAATTCTTTCTTAGATGTCAGGTTATTAATGTTCTGGAAACTTTTGCTCATCGTGCTCGCTTCCTGTTACATGTTTTTATACAAATGCCATATTTCCCATCTCGTGTTCTTTGATGTAAGCCGGTCCATATTCCTCGTACTCTTTCCGCGTCGTCATCTTCGTCATATTTTCTTTTGTTGAAACCCACTTCCGCATGCCCTTCCAGGCGTCTAATATTCCATCCTGGGCGCGCCTTATGGTCAAATCCATATCTACTGGCAAGACTGCCCGTAGCTCGTGCAGAAGTCTCTCGTCAAAGCATTTTAGTAGACTGTAACCACCCGTAAGGAAAATATCGTTACAAGCCACAGTGGCATCCTCTCTTGGCATTCGACGTAAAACGACATCACTAGCGAGCTCAACGACGCCAGCTTGATCGAGTCCGGCAATTGACGGCTGAAAGGTTACCTCCGGGACCCGAACACGCTCGATATTTAAATGAATCTGATGCGCTTCAGCTCGTGACGATGGGTCGAACGGTCGCGAGCCACGAAGAAAGGCATGAATAAGTGAATTTGTCCAGTCGTTTTGAGCGTCGAGAGTGTTATCGGGGTTAAAATCGGGATCAAAAGTTAGAAGCTGCTCTTCAAGCTTGCGCACTGTTTCGGCCATCTCCTCGTCTTCTTCAGTATCTGATGCGTTGGCAATATCACGATAGACGGCCCAGTCCTCGTCGTTCGCCCCGAACGTATCGTCGTCATCATCATTGGCCCCTCCACGACGGCGCTTTCGGCCAGATGACGTAGGAGTATCTGAAGCCAAATTTGCAATCGACTTCATCCGCAGCTGAGACGCATGGGACTTGCGGTTGTTTAGCTCCTCCTTCAATCGCTTCTTCTCCTTAATCTTCTGTAAAACTTGATCTCGGTGCTCACGTCTGCTCTTGATCCAGCCTTCCAGATCATTCATACGCCACTCCTCATCTTTGCGTTCAATTTCTTTTCGACGCTCCTCCTCTTTTTTCTTTTCGGCCTTAGCTCTCATTCTTGCCTCGTAGTTACTCTTTAATAGTCTTTGGTGGCGCTTCTGCTTTATCTGAGATTCATCTAGTTGGTCATCTGGAATATCCAAAAGCGAAAACATCTGCGGTTCTGAATCAGATTCTTCCTCGCCAATATCTTGTTTCCTCGATCTTTTGATCGACTTCTCTAGATTTCGAATGGTCCTTATCAACGCGCTCTCATCGTCAAACCCTTCAGCCTCTAATGTTCGTGCGAACTCCCGCTGCGAGACTTCAGCAGACTTCGCTTCGATTCCCCTGTAGTACTCCAACTCCTGCTCCTTTTTGATCAGTTTTTCGAGCCGAATTTTGGCGGCTTGTTCTTGTAGTTTACGGCCTGATTCCTTCCGTCGCTCAGCCATCCGAGCCAGTTCTTGTTCCGTTTTTGTCGGCTGTATAATTTCAGTAAAAGGAGCTTGGATGATATGGTCTCTTTCGTCAAAATTATCATCCCTATCCAAGAAGTGATCCATTTCGTTAGCGTATGATATTGGTGCGACATAGCAATGATCTTTTATTAGCAACTCCGCATGTTGGGATGTAAGTTTTCCAGGGAAGTGAGGATATTTAAGCTGGACAAGACTAAGCAGCGATGATGCTGCTGGATGACCGCCCCAATTGAGACGCTTGGCTTGCGACAATATGCCACGGCCATTAATGACCGGTAAAACATGTGTCGTTTCGTGTGCAGCTGAGATGACTAGGCCGGTCGAGCCATTGTTGTAGTGATAAGAGAACAGGGAATCGATTCCGAAAGTCGCAGCGGGAACGGAATATGTTTCAAATAGCAACTCTTGCATACCTAGGGAGACATTGTTAGGATTTTACAAGATCTGGCAGCTATCCGGACTTACTTCGATGCTGTGATAGCGGGCAAGCAAGAACTTCGCTCATCACTATCGGGTTATCCACCCTCTCATCGCTGGATACTCCCAATTTCACAAATGCGTAATCCAAGATTGCCTCAAGATACTCCCAGTTTGCCACAAGAGGGCCGTCGAAGGGACTTTTAGCCGCCTGTCGGGTGTTCGCATCTAGATTGACATCGCTCCCTACTAATGTGAATGTGCGCAAGATCTTTCGGTCACGATAGCGTGCTAACTGCGTAGGATAGGTTAATCGTGGAGTATCGTCTATGGAATAGCCCACACGAGTCTGCCAGGTACCGAGATCAAGGACTATTGGTACTCCGCTCTTGTAGTCTGTGTAACTGGCTATGAAAGCCGGAGCCGGCGGCTCGGGTAGCGGATACAGCTTCGGAGCCTGTACAGGAGAAGTAGTACCTCCAATAGGCGTCTGCACTCGAGAAGACGGATGCGACATAGCCACAATGTGTGTGCATCAACTGAGTGCTTGCAGGAGGATGTGGGAGTGAAAATGCTGGGCCTGCAAGACGATGGTCGAGCCGCATCGAAAGCATCGCCTAAAATGTACCCTTGATTTCTTGTTGTTTTCCTCATGGAACAGGAGAATTTACCAGACTCAGTTGATCTTGCTACCACGCCGCGTATCTATAAAATATGGGTTGGCTTGATTCTCTTCTTTCGGCTGCCAATGTCTCTAGCATGAATACAGCTTCTGGATTTCTAGGATTTGGGGGAAAGAAGAAGCCTGATCCCTCTTCCGTCGTGGATTCCCCAGATTCGCTTTCGTCGTCGGCTGACACCAGTACACTCTCTGTTTCACCGTCGACCTCCGAAACTTCAGTCACTATTGATTCATCGTCGAAGCTTGTCCAGCCAGCACTTTTCTTTAAATATGGACATCCAGGACCGCACGTCGATGTTGATTTTTGTCAAGAGTACATCGCTGCATACGACCGGCGCATGCGCAACCCTGCCTACGTTGTTGAACATATTACTCCACAAAGCATTTCTCGCACTGAAGGAGTTGATCGGAAGAAGTCCACATTTACTGAGAATGAGTCTATTCCTCTGAAATTCCGGGCAAGGCTAGCAGATTACTTCCGAAGTGGCTATGACCGGGGACACATGGCGCCTGCCGCGAATGCCAAATTTTCGCAATCAGCAATGGACGAGACCTTTTTCTTAACCAACATTGCTCCGCAAGTTGGGGACGGGTTTAATCGTGACTGTAATCATTAGACTGCTGAGTATGTAGCTGTCGAGGGCTAACGTGATTAGATTGGGCCCATTTCGAAGACTTCTGCCGTCGTCTGACGCAGAAGTATAGTTCGGTTCGGATTGTTACTGGTCCGCTTTACCTCCCGAAGAAATATCCTGATGGAAAGTTTAGAGTCACCTACGAGGTTATTGGGAATCCACCGAATATTGCCGTGCCGACACATTTCTACAAGCTCATTGTGGCCGAATCTCCAATTTCGAACCCTCACACCCAGGATATAGCCGTTGGCGCCTTCCTTCTCCCAAATGAGCCAATTCCCAATACTGCAGACTTAAAAGGGTTTTATGTGCCCGTTGATGCAATCGAACGTGCATCTGGTCTTGAATTCTTGTCTGATTTTCCCGAGAAGCAGAAGAAGGACTTGTGTCGGGAAGTTGAGTGCAAGATCACTGTGCGGGAATTTACGAAGGCCTTGCCAGCGCCTCCGCAACCTTTGGCTTTACCTGCTCCTAGACAGTGAGGTCGAGATACTAAGAGTAAATAATGGTCTTGATGGTATATTTTTTGCGTGTTATACATTATATACTTATTCCCTTCATCTTGATTTGATGAATAATGATCCTTCATGAGTTTGTACATACAGGCGTACTGCTACCGATAACCAAACCAAAATATCGAACATGTATTATCTAACATCTTATTCTGCACTTTTCTTGCTACTACCACTTGTATCCCTATTGCGTTTCATCCACGACGGAAAGGATATCCCTGACCCGCTACTTTTCCTGGACCCGTCTGTCACTGGCATTTCGTTCTTTGCTTTGTCGGTGCTGAAGCTATCAGCTGCGTCGTCCCAGCTGTGTGTGTGCGATGAGTTCATAGGACCGACAGCCACACCCTCACCAACTGCCGTCGCAGATCCTGTTCTCGGAACCACCACACTACGAGAATTAATACTACTATCTAATGTACTCTTCTCCGTATTAACTGCAGCATCATTGCTGTCGTCGGATCCCTGAGAAGATACATTCCTTTGCTGGAAATTTGAAGACGGTGACTTGAGCGCCTCACCTCCTGAATGGCTAGCCCTGCGGGTTCCTTCGTTGGTTGTGCTGCCATTACCGCTAACAGTACTGCAATCACTGGCAGATCTCGATGCTCCTTGCGACTTCTCTGGCTTGTGGTGCTTTGTCCAGCTCTGTAACTTGGCACCAATAGCACCAATGCTGGTCTTCCGACTTTGATCACCTAGACTTTGATCTCTACTCTTCCTGCTATCACTCTCCATCGACGCAATCGTGTGTCCATTTGAAGATGGTCGAGATCGTGGATTATAAAGTGTAGCTGACGCATCTGACGACGCGCTGACGCGGGACGTTTCGAGGCTCTTTCTGGGAACCTTCTTTGGAACGCTTGTACTAGCTGAAGGTGCATTAATGCTATCTTCTTTCCTACCCAGCATATTGTTGGTTATTGGTTTAGCCATCGTCTGCTCAAATTCCTCGTGACGTCTTCGTAGCCGCTCGTCTGTCGCTCGAATCTGCTGTTCTATAATAGATAGCTCTTGCTGTTGCTGGTTTATCATCGACGATGATCGTGCGCTAAATACCGTCTTCGACCCGCTAAGGCCAAATATCTGATCTAGTTCATTTGAAAAGTCTTTTGCTTCGGATCTGAAATATAACGTTAGCATATCCCCGATACAGTTGTCATAAAGATTTGAAATGAGCAATGCACGAACTTACGTCTCGGGTTCTGAATCTTTCGAAGCCATGTCTCCCTTATCGTCGATCGGTCAATCGGTTCTCTTGATAAATACTAGTGTGATACCGGAGCCGGACACAGACTTGCAAGTTCAATTGCCTTTTGATCTGAAGTCGGGATTAGTTCGCTTAAGATACAGGTTACTTCCTGTATGACATACGGCCCATCCCGGGTAACCACTTCTATTCAGGGGTAGTCCGTCTATGACAAGAGTAAGTTGGAAGCTTCCTGACAAATTGAATTGCTACTTGTGCGCCAGCATAGTATGCTATAGCTTACTTTATGACAAATCATTTGGCTAAATTTCGGAGCATATCGTTCGACAATTTAATAATACAGCAATTGCTCGTGATGTGATATTTTGAACATAAGTGTCAACCCGTCTCACATTAGACTATCTTACATCTTCTATCATGGCATGACCCCAAAATGTAGGCTAGTGCACAAATGTATATTGTAGTGCAAATGATAGCATCCTCCCATCATAGCGATTTATATATGCAAAGAAATAAGGCGGCAGTGAAAACGTCCGCTGCATGCAAATGCGGACAGCAATTGCGCGAACACAGACAAACCCTATCGCGGAAGTATCGCGATCTGGCAAACGAATTCTCGTTATTATATTAGATTTAACAACACAGGCGCTATCAAACATTCTTGATATTATACAGCTTTGGGAAGGATTAACAGAAATCTTGCAATGAGGTTATACAGGCCGTTGGTTTATTCACGCATCGCTCCATTGTTCCGATCATCTAAGCCATGGACCCGCCCCACTACATCTCAGCAGATCTCTACTCTCCGCTCTCTTACGTCTCAATCACCTCTATCCCGGTGGCCACTACGTACCGGAAATGGTCTTTATGAATTGACACCTGCCGCTGCTAGAAGCTTATCTTCCACCCCTGCGCGAGCAAACGAGGCAGGAGATGAAAACCTGAACCTAAAGCCGGATGACATTGGTCTGAACGAATATCACGCAGTAGCAGACGAAACGCTGGAGAATATTTTAGAGCATTGCGAGGATCTGGCGGATACAGAGCCTAAGATTGACGTTGAACTGGCGGTAAGTCACTACGGTGCGCAGTCGCCGCGGACTTGGGAGGCAATGTAGAATGCTAATGTGACTTTCGAATCTAGCAAGGCGTTTTGACGTTGATATTACCACCTCATGGGACTTACGTTATAAATAAACAACCCCCGAATAAGCAGATATGGTTAAGCAGTCCCATTTCTGGGCCAAAGAGGTAAGTGAGGCGCAATTTTCTTGAGTAGGCATCAGGCTTGGTAACGGAAAATTCAGATACGACCTTATTGATTCGCAGTGGACGGATCGTCGAGACGGTACAACATTGGGAAACTTATTGCGCCACGAGATTTCTGAAGTGCTGGGAGTTGAGGCTATATTTAATGGGGTAGACGACTACAGCAGGTAGATTGTGAAGTTTGAAATTATGTCGCTTTACTACGGCAGTTGTGTATTATATGACCACAGTTACATGATATATACAGATACATTCATCGATAAATTATGATTACAAATGTGCTTCATATAGGTTTAGTAAAAGATTAAACAATTAAGTATTGCCCGTCCCAATGCATCATAAGGTAAGTAGAGGTAGCTAGTAGTAGAGGAGATCTAAGCCAAATCGAACGGCCCATTTACACCGATAGATCAATCCCGTTGTCAAGAGTTAATTTGTCATAATATATTCAACGCTTTTTAGATCATAATTATGCACCAATAAATATGCTATATCAAATCACCCACAGACTACAGGAAACGCCGCCTGGTGAATAATCCTATATGATACTTGAAAAATTACCCGTATAGATCCTTCTACAGAAACCATGCAATTAAAATCAATCCTTGTTATTGGAGAACTCATCAATAATCTTCACCCTCGATGTCAGTAGTAAAGTAATATGCGGAAATGCCATCTCGAACATAGCAATCGACTCTCTTGCCACAAATATCTGAGGTGAGCCTTGCGTTTTCAGAGCACACTCGCCTATCACGTTAAGCCTCAGGCATTCTAAACCGCGGAATACATGCATTCGTTCCCACTGCAACACGTCTACATCGTTCCAGAACAAGCCACATGCTCGAATCAAAAATCGTTCGAGCTCTGAGCCTATTATAAAGGTGACCTCAAGATGCCGCAAGGTCGTACCAGTCTTCTCTTCATCTTCTTCGTTCTCAGAATTAGGTACGCGCATGTCATCGTCAACCAACCCCTCGCGCCCACCTGGAAACATGCATAGGAAAGCAAGCACAAACTCAGCTGTGTGAGATACCATTTTCAGGGACTGTAAAGATGAAAAGAATCGCTTTCTGTGTACCACTTTCTCGAACGGACAAAATCCGTTGACCGGTGCAGCGATGGCGGAATCTCCCAAACCAAATGTTTGATTCGACTGAGGCTCTGATACTGTAAACGACAATTCAGTTGGATCACTGCTGAAGGTAGATACCGACAACGACGAAGGAGACGAAAGTGTAGAAGATGGCCACGAAGATGTTCTTCTGGAGGCAATTATCTCACCAGGTGTTGACAACAAAGACATTGCCGACGCGACAGTTGACATCGATCCATCAGCTCGCCATTCATCTGATGGCCGTGAGTGAAATCGATGAGCATAAACAGCTCCGGAATGGTCCTCTTTGGCAACACTCTCCGGTAAGCCCAGAGTGTGAACCATATTAAAACTTTCATTAAACACGGGCCTCCCTTCACGAAAATTATTGTGATCTCTGATGTACCTCTTTTCTGAAATAGCGAATGTCTCGAGAACTTTTAGCCGTGGCATAGTGGATAAGACCGCAAGTGACAACGAGTACAAGCCGGGCGCCATTATTCGACGTTCAAGTACCCGCTGTTTGGCATCTGCCGCTTTTGGATAATATAGAACCAGCTCTTCAAGAGTGAATCGAATTCGACTCAGTAGATGCAGAAAAGCCTTGTCCGTGAAACCACTATTGAAGTCCATCTCATGCGGTTGCAAAGGGATACCAGGATTCGCAATTTCGATCCGACGAAGTCTGTTATAAAACTCACTTATCTGCATGATACAACCGTCAGACAGCAGAACAGGAGACCTCGTAATGATTTGTTGAAGTGCTGGCGCTAGAGGAGCAGCCAATACCAAGCTCAGAGATCCCGCCTCGCAGATTTCCAGCGTTTTGAGCTTTGGAAATGATGCCCGGCGAAATCGAATTAAACCGTATCTAGAATAGATAATCATGTTTTGGTCGATATACTTAGTTGAATTAGCTATAGCAACCATTTAGCATTCAGAATATTTTGAGTCTATCCAACATCGGATGGCAACATGCCTTCATCATCATATCTTGTTAAGTATGAATCTCTAAAGCGTAAATGACGCAGACAGTATGCATAGTGGTCGTCAAATCTCTCGCGGCCGACACTGTAGAAAGTATCGAAAAACCTGATAGATGCAAGCTTACAAAACATGACAAGCAGGAATCTCTTGCATACTAGCATAAAGTTGAGGCTGGTAGCAAAAGCTGCGCGAGATGATCCATTGTCGTAAACATATTCAGATATGATGTCTAACAGCTCCATAATGTATAAGCACTTGTTAACGGCTGAGGATCGCGAACGCATCACAGAGGAGGCAATGTTATTCGACGGAAGCACTGGCGCATCCCACAGTGACCATTGGGAGAGATCGGTTGCTATGTCGCTTAGTGCGGAGCTTTGATCTAACTCTGATCGCTCCAAAGCATGATTTTCTGAATCAAGACTCTTTCCAAAATCGGTATATCGCCTTGGCCAAGATTCACGATTATTGTTCCATCGCTGTCGTTCGGTTGTGTCATCATGTACCCTCTGTTCCTCTTGTAGATGACGCGTATGGAGAACAATAGTTTTCGCTCGACCTTCATGACTCAGTGTTGATTTCTCGTCTTCAGCTGGGAAAGTTGTGGCATTTGATGTGTCAGGTTCCGGAATCGCAGTATCGGCTTTCGCAGACCCCGCCGCAGCTATCACAGCCCTAGGCATAATATTGCTCTCCTCTTCTTGCAGTCTGCGTTGCTCGCAAATTCCGGTGTCGATGCGTTCTTTTTCAACGGCAGTTATTGCTTTTCTCTGTCTTTGGGAAAGTTTCCTTCCGTACTTTCCCGCTTTTGTTGTAGAACCTGATCCTTTACGTGTAATAGTGGAATCGTCTTTGCTGCTCTGTTCCGTCTGCCGCCGTTGCTCTTGAGCGGCCATTCTTAGAAGCTGAGATTTTGTCATCCGGAGCGATGCCCTTGACGGGTCTGCTGAATATAGTTGGGTTCCAGTCATATTTCTGAGGTCTTGTTGTAGTAAGGAGGAGTTGGCTGCTTCTTGTGCTTGTAGTCCAGATGACGGTGGCATCGCGGACGGCGAAGCAAAGGCGGCATCAGGCAACGCATTGTGCCGCTGTTCTATAATCGCACTACCCGCCATTCAAGTGCGACGAAATATATGCACAATTGACTATCCGCAAGTAATGATGAAATCTCCTCTGGCAAATGGTGCGGGATATGCCATTACACAGAGGACAGGGAGATACGGCAAGACTATTTAAGCCTTGGCTGCGCCTGCCGGCACTCAAATCTGTTTTACGTTTCCCCGCTGTAGTAGCAGATAACGGTAAGGGTAGCGCTTGATCGCTGTGAATATTGATGATCAGGTTGCTTTGGTGGTCAAGGTAGTGTCAGCTTTAATCGTGCAGCACCCCAAGAGATTTTGACTCCACAACCTGACCACAAACTCGACCAAAACAAAGTTAGCCGAAGCGGGAGTGACTCTGGACACTGCATGTTACGGATATTAGATACTAACCTACGTAACGAACGATATCATTTAATAACTGGAATTTGCTTATGTGATCATTTTTCAAGACAACTTTGTCTAGTTCATTGTTCCAAAATATGCGCAGGTGAGCGCGGCTACATTGAGATCTGGCCTAATGAAGCAGCTCAAATTCTGTATCGATCGTAGTCGCTCGTGCTTTGTCCATATTTAGAGTCCCGCGTTTGGATATCTAGAACTAACGACAGGCCAGATATCAGTCCATTTGTATTGTTATGATGCTATTTAAGAGCAAGTTGGTTGCACTACTATGCTGCGCAGTCCTGGCAGACTGCGTTAGCTGCGCCAGCCCGCGGTCCACTTTGCAACCCACTACGATCGTTGAATCTGCGGCAGTGCACCGTGAACACAATGTGATTAGAATGTCAAAGCACGACTACGTGGCTGAGATGAATCTGGTCTCCGACGTCATATTGTGCACAGTGGGTTTACTTGAATTTTTGATCCGAGCGAATATATTGAAACCATGTTGGATGGGCTGTGGAAACAAAGTACGGCATCCTATTAACACCATCGATTTAACGCCGCGTAACTCCCGGTCGGAAACACCATCATATTCTGCAGTACTATCAAATATGTCCTTTAGTGTTCGATTTCCGCACGAAGTGCTGGATGTACTGAAGGATCCCATGGTGCAACAGTTAATCGCCAGTAATCCGATACCTGCGCTCTCTGGAGCAATGGATGACTCATGGAGAGAACCTTATGTCAAAATTGAAAACACTAATGTTACGCTGCATTTGCATGATTATCTCGGACTTGACGCTAGTAGCTCCGCCATTAGTGACGACAAAGATGAGTCATATTCGTCAGTCGAGGTAGTAGACATCACGCCTTTGTTGGAGTTGTTGGAATCGATTTTGCATGACACTAAAGGGGTTTGTACATATCTCCGTGCAATGAATGGTGATCAAGTTACGACGCGTGTGGTTCGAATCCCAGATGCTGTATACGAGACAGCGGAGGAAATGCATAGGAAATTGCACGTCATTCAACGACAAGGCACAAGAATAATTTTGCTTGATGATGCTATGTTTAATGCCGGTACCATTGTTTGTACTGCAAGAGAATTAATAGAGAGCCTGACAATTTGCTTTAGGGAAGATAATTAGTGAGGCTGAAGGTTTGATGTTTTTGGCGATGCTGTCCAGTCTGTATCTGTCCCAAATGGTCGAGCATTATATTCACAGGTATGCTGTTTTTTCTATCAATGCATCTGTTTGACGGACGTAATTATTCTGTTAGATAGCTACAAAATTTAGCAAGCAGTTTTATACCGACTGATTACGGTCTTCTAATACATGATCGGCGTAACAGATTGCAACGAAGATGCGCGAGCAAAATTCCAAATATTCCAGATGCCGTTAACAGCAAGCCTTCGGCAATGGTTTTTTGGCGCGTCGTATTAACAAGGTATTGAAGACAATACGTGTATGTAAGCTGCGGAAGTTCGATTACATATGCGTGCTTGATCGTATGCACATGCCATCGAGCAAGTGACATTCGGAGACAGGGATGTGCAAATGTATATACATAGTTGTAGGGAGATATATATCACGTGGTGCTCCATCCCGTGTTGCAAAGCGATCGCTTCACATCAGTAGTCATAGTGAAACAGAGAACAACTGTAAATGTAACGTGATCGGCAAGCGAGCGGACCACCCAAGCGAGCGGCTCACTCCTCAATCGTCTACACGTCCCGTATTTCAAATTTTTAATAACCTAGCAACCATGGCCGGAAACGATCAAAGTAAGGAAGGCAGAATTGAATTAGCGGTCCAGGCTTATAAAAATACCAAAATTGCAAGCATTAGAGGTGCTGCGCGTTTGTACGACGTCCCCTACTCTACCCTTCGCGCTCGTCTAGGTGGCCGCGCATCAAGACTCAATTCGACTACACTGACGCGAAAACTGACCGACAGAGAAGAAGAGGTGCTGCTAGAATGGGTCCTGTCAATGGATAAGCGAGGACTTCCTCCTAGGGTTGCGGGCGTTCGTAGAATGGCCGA